>CM021107.1:201774792-201797003 GCA_007115665.2 Sequoiadendron giganteum
CAATTCGCAATCATAGCATAGTGATTTGGAAGATAAACGAGAAATTTATTAGAAAATTTAATTGTCTAGTACCGAACTCACACTTAACTTCTATTTTAAACTCCGCACACTTGTGCTTACTACACAAAATGCATATATATACAAAATATCATACATACAAATCACAATTTGCAAAGTGTATGGCGTACGCGAAAATAATACCTTCTAAGTTATTCACCCCCTCCCCCAGTTTCAAATATCGACAACATACTAGGAAAGGGCACCGAACTAAGTTCGATGAACATTTAATATCAAAATTCAAATATCTCATATACAACGATACACCCTTAGACACTGGCTTGGCACATGATGGCAACAGGTTATTTTCAGACCCAAAATCTTAAGGCGGTGAGAAGGAAGACAAAATAATCAGTTATTCGCCACCCAAGGTGAGGAGTTAGGAATTAACTCGGGTTTGATAAATATAACCCCCAATCTGCTTAAATACGCCCTTAGACATGGTGCAAGTGTTAAATCCTTGAGAGAAGTGAACTATTTTCATCGATTAACACAATGATAATGTTCTAATGGAAAATATGGGTGATGCACAGTGTCAAATACCCAGGGGTGAAGCCGACCAACATAAATGCAATTACCAAATAAAAAAATTACATAATTCCATCGACATATAGCCTCTTGGAATAAAATGATAACAAAATAAACATGAAAATGGTTTGATAAAATGACTTAAGAATTTTCTAGGAAAACACAATTAGCAGATGAAACTAAATCACGTAATTCAAAAATTTCATTTATTTATTATTGAATACACGAATAAATAGATGTAAGAAAATGTGAGCAATGTAACTTGGATTGAACAAGTAGTTCAGCTGAGGATTAACGCCGAAATCAAGCTCCACAAATTTGCAATTTCAAGTTCTTTACTTTCTGCATCTCCTCAACATTGCAAAAACCCCAAATTTTCAGCTTCCAAAACCCCAAGAAATTTTTTTTAAATAGTTTTTCTCGAGAGAATCCCCTAAAAACAAGAAGTCCTTAACTATTTATTTTTCCCAATCTCCATAACTGCACGTATTAATCATTTTATTTAAATTTATTTTTCTTTTATGTTTATAATTTTTAAATCATATCTTATGATTTACACACACAAATGAATCGAGTAATTAAATATCAATTTATTAATTTAATTATTTATTTTCCACTTGTTTGCATATTATCATGATTTAATATTTTTATATAAATATTTCATTTTAACCCATAAATTTTACTTTATTAAAAATCAAATAAGGACTTTTAATAAATTTCATATAATCAAAGCATATGTTGGTGTTTTATTTTTCTAGTTAAGCTTTGTAACTCTCTAAGAGGTAGCCAACCTTTATGTTTAAGAATTCTCAAAGTTAGTGGCCAACTGACAAGATTCAGTCAAAGACTGAAATCTCCTACTCTTCTGGCTCTACGGGAAAAAGGTGGGTCAACCTACATAATGTCTAAAACTTAATTCAATCATACACACTGACATTTCTTTTTATAGTAGATAATTCCCAATTCAATTAAACCATAGAAAGAACTGACAACTTCAAACCTGGCTAAACTCTCAATAGATCAATACTCACTCATCAATTGAGAGGCATAACACAACATTAAACCTCAACTGAACAATAGGGATTGAAAATGATTTTGCATTTAAATTTTTTTCTGAGATGCATAAAACTGAATAATAGATGAGTGCCATGAAGTCAAACACATAAAATGAATTCATTAGCAAAAATATTTCAATCAGTGGATTTAAATTTCTAATGCTTTGCATCAACTGTTAGTGTCTTACACCAACAATCTCTTTCTTATTATCAATCAAATTCTCCTTATCAAATCCAACCTGCACACTTGAAATCACTATTATCTACTCAAAGTATATAACCATTTCTTTGAAATAGACCCACAAACAAATAACACAATCTCATGAAATTTGAGATGAAACACCGAAAAACACTTGGTATTATTGAATTCATATGATTTAACTACGCAAGTATGGAGACAATCTAAAGATATTCATAAATGTGCAAACACCTTTATGATTTTATTTGCATAAAATGGCTGTATTTGCTCATGAAATCATAAATTACAGCTTACAGACTAAAGAAATGACTCATAATTTATAATTCTCTATCTACCCAGCCCAATACCAAAACTCTCATAACCTTTACAATGAAAAGAGAAAATGAAGAAATAGAAAACAAAAGTAGCCCTAAAACTGATCCGTTGATGACATCTGGCAACCTCTTTCCCGTTCATCAAAAATTTGCAAAGCTTCTCTCATCTCTCCTCCTACAGCAAACTTTTCCTTTGTTTTGCCTTTGCCCAACAATAGAAAATTCACCCATGCGGAGAAATTCACAATTCACTTTACCCAGTTGTTGTAAAAATAATTATGCTCTCATGAAAGCCTTTTTCCTGTTCATTTTTCATCCAACAAATATGATGCCCTTTGTATTAGATGCATATAATGTTTTAAATACTTTATTTAAACCATTCACTTAACAATCAAATATTTTCCTGCATATGATTTTTAATCACAAAGTGAATATTAAATTCACTTTATAACCTGAGCAAATTAAACATTTACCTTGCAAATTTCATGTGGGCTCTTCCCAACAATGCTTGCAAATATTTATTATACTCACAAACCATTTAAAATATTTCTCGTGCCTCACACTTATTCACATTTAATAAATTTCCCTTGCTTTGTCAAATATTTCACATCTAAAATATTTCATCTCCAATTCAAACCTAGGATATTTAGCTTTAAAACAAAGCAATTTAAATATCACATTGGATGATATTTACTCTATGTGGGGAATTCATTTTATACTGTACTTTATAAAATGCCTTCCTTTTCACCTATTCTAAGACCCACCTCT
Organism: Sequoiadendron giganteum; assembly: GCA_007115665.2. Lineage (NCBI taxonomy): Eukaryota > Viridiplantae > Streptophyta > Pinopsida > Cupressales > Cupressaceae > Sequoiadendron > Sequoiadendron giganteum. The sequence goes on from CM021107.1 coordinate 201,777,714, forward strand.
TAAAATATTCAAGCTTCACATCATTGATCGAATTTATCTTTAAATGTTTTACTTTTATCAAATGACGGTCCACAAGTTAATGAATCCATCGGGCAAACAAAACTACACCTGTGAGCCTGCACCACATGGCCAATTATTGCGAGCCTCACAAGTTTTTTCTAACGTCATTGTTCCTTGTGCGAGGTTCATGATGGACAACCCAGATCTAGTTGCATCTCCATCTTCACTCCTGGCCATCGATCTCCCTTTGCCTCCTATGGTTTGTGCCCTAATCTCACTGTTCTTTGCAACTTTCTTTGCTTGGTCATGGCACCTCAAAACAGAATACTCCAAAGACTTGTTTGGCTCTAACAAATCCAGTTACGCCAATCCATTATAGCAGGCGTAATCACCAGAATAGAATTTCATCAAACAGGTTAGATATAATTGCAGTTGGCGCACCCAATACATAGCTTAACCTCGGCCAAAATGCATGTGCTTAGAAATTTCTAAGACCTTTCAAGAAATCTACAGGACCTCTCAATACTTTTCTTGTTTTATCTCGGGCGTTTTTGGATATATAGTTTCACTCGCCTTCTCCACTAATTACATTTGTTTAAAAACTTCTATGGTTCCCTCCTTATGCAACGCACTTGCTTGAAAATGTTAGACTTTTCAAATAGACTTTCCACAAACAATTTAGATACATTGCATTGAAAATTCGGGTTGCCCCTCATATTTGCTCAAGAATTATTTATCATATTAAATGCATCGCTCCTGGCTGTGATGGCATCCCAGATTGAGAGATCCATTCCTGTTGCGCAAAAAGTTAAAAAAAAAACTCTCGTTATCCTTAATGAATTGGTGGGTATCCATACCCTGCTAGAAATCATGCCCACCTCCCATTGTAATGTTAGAAAGTTGCTATGAACTTTTCAATAGAATTTCCCCAAACAATTTTGATATATTTTCACTTCTGGTCGGCCCCATCTCTTGCACGGGTTTAATGGATCCCCACCCTCTTAGTAAAACATTCTCCCCATTTTTTTATCTCTGTATGATACTTAGAATTGGTTATTTCCTTCCATATATAGTCACTGCTGCAGATCAATCAGATATAATCAAAATCAACCTCTCCCAACATTGGCCAAAAAGCAATGTCTGCTTTGTAATACAGGGAAGACATTGATTCATTCAACCAAAACACCACCTTGGCTTATATCACAGTCTGAGAAATCATACCAAACTTGGGTGCCAGTGCTAATCAAAATTCCTCACACAATTTTGATACATTTTCTGCATACACAAATCTCTCTTGCATTGAAAATCAGCGGTAGTCCTTAAGCAGCTTGAAAACCTTTGTATACAATATCTGACAAAGTTCCTCCATCATTTACATTTCAATGGATTTTCCTATCCTTCACACTGGAAATCTCAAATTTGAAGTCTATTCAACGAATCCATTTTGCACATATGCTACAATTTTGGCATCTCTTTGAGTCATTCAATGGCACCCACACAAACATTGAATAATCACATGTTCCCCTTTGTTGAAGGAGAGTTTGGTAGTCCCTTCTCAAAATTTAATTCACAACACCATACACAATAAGTAACTTTAAGTGCCACATTTCCCACATCAATAGTTCTCTCTCTAAGCTAATCACCATTTAAAACCTATCCTTTATATTGTTTCTTACATCCTTGAATGGTTTTACATGACTTGGTTCTCCATAATTGTCATGTGATTTATGTATAGGATGTTGCTTTATCTTAGTATTTTAGTGTGGATATTGTATAACCTTAAAGTTTTTAGAAGCAATCAGAAGAAACACCTTCCCTTTAAAGGTTCATATTGAAGAACTTGCCCATTGCTGCCTCACACAAAGCTACAAGCATAGGAGCCAAATGCAAAGACTTTGACCCCACATTGCATCTCAAATGGAAGATTTGAATTTATCAACTTTTGTTCAAGAGGCATCACTGGATAATATGGGTTTTCATTAAAACTCACTTTCAGGCACTTTTGCAGAATGGTCAAAATAGGTCAGGTTGACTCTGAAATTGCCTTTGAAAACCAGTCAAATGATCCCCTAGAGCTATGAAAACTTGTAGGCACCTAGTCATTTGACCCATGAATATAGTGCAACAAGTGGCTCGAAAAAAGGACTTATGGGGTGAAAGTTACTAACTTTCAAAGTTGCTCACTTGAACTTTCTGCAACAACAACCTGTTCTGAACCAATTAGAACTCACCCAATTGCTAATTTAAGAAAATAGAAAATCAACTCCTGGGAGGCACTAGACACAGTAGCTCATTTAGGTACCCCGAGTATGTGTGCAAGAAAAATTTTCTTGAATCATTACCCATCAAAAGATATTGACGGTTGAAATTGACCTCCCTGAAATATTTCTGAAAGTGTAAGTGCAAAACTAAACAAATTGCATTTAGTTTTGGCCTGGCAAAAATAGCAAATAAAGTCATGAGGCTCTGAAACCTGACATGGGAGTCCATTTTGGTATGGAGAATGCAAAGCAGAAATTATTTTGACTTGAAAGTCATTTGGTTGCAAAATACAATCCCAAATAGGAGGCAACTTTGTAAAACTGAGTTTGCAAACAATAGAAAAGTCTAAAGCCCTTCAGCTTCGCTTTTCCAAACCTGGACAAAACTCATGATAGGAAGCTGAAAATTGACATGCCTGCTCACATATGTCAAATGAATATGTCTACGAAGGGGTTTTGCATGAAAAAAATCTAGCTTCAAATTATGACCCTCCAAAGTGGGTAATTTAAGCAAATTTCTCAAGTGCAATTCTTAGAGTGCATCGGCAAAATTTTCAAAATGGGCACTTCCAATTTGTAAAATTCAAAAGTGCCATCAGTGGCTCCAACTGGGGATGTATGCCCTTTGTGGGTATAGAAAGATTTCAGATCTCTGGGTAGTAGACCAAAAGTTGAGTCCATTAGATGTCCTCAAACTGCTCCTTTATTTATTCTTTCTTTTCATCTTCATCTGGTGACCTCGAGCCACCAAATGAAAAATTGGAATCAACATTTACCTCTGTCAAACACAATTTTGTAGAAAGAGTTGATCTCCCTCAATCTATTCTTGTCTTTGTCTTACCACAATAAAATAGGTGACCTTCTTCTTACAAGTAGAAAAATGTGGTGGCCACTGAAATTTTCCTGATTACAAACACTGCCACTAACATTTCTCACAAATTTTCTGAGCATACGACTCCTAGTATAATCTTTGTCATTATTCAGTTTATAATCAGTCATAAACTACAAGATTTCATCATCACATGACACATACGTGTTATATTCATCATATGAAATATGTTCATATTGAAAATAACATTTCTTGTTATTCATCTCCTGTCATGCTCCATAAAAATACCTCCCAGCTGAACTGGAAACTGAAAAATGTTCAAACTCCTCCAAGTAGCTGGCATCATGATGTTTAACCTTACTTGCAACACCTATTTCAAATGTAAAACAATCATAGAAAATTCCCTCGAGGAGTTCATCAATGTGTTCCTTTGCTTTCTCAAGACCAATTCTAACCATGTGTGAAATGCATCATTGGAATTATCAACAAAGAGTGGATTATCTCTACACCAATAAGCGTTACCATTTTTCATCTCTAGTGAAGATGGAGGCTCATCAAACAATGGATTCTCCATTATATTTATTTTTGACATAAGAGCCTCAGCCTCCTCAACATGAAGGTCTAAATCCTTCAAGTCATCATTGCACTCAAAATCACTATAATTACTAGAAGAGAAAATATAGACACATTTTCAACTTCATTCCCATCCTCAGATTGTTTAGTACACACATATGAAATTTCTGCCATGTTCACATAATCTAAGATATCATGGTCATAAAAAATTTCAAGCTCTCTAGAAATATTACCCAAAATGGTGGCATCCTATTACTCAAATATTCATCATAATGCATAATCTGATCACCTGAGAGTGAAATCATGTCATCTGCATCTTGCATGTTGATGTTATCCTTATCTGATATAAAACTCTCCAAGTCTACTTCATTCAAGCTAGTATGACCAACATAATAACACTCAACATGATCAACCTTATGAGTTGAATGCGCATGAACATGCTCGATGATACTAAACTCAGTATTGTCAAAGCTTTCAATCTTGGTAATATTGTAATCAGGACTACACGGTTCTAGCACACTGAATGATGAATAAATTATCACATTATCACTGTTATCTTCAAAAAAATTACCAAATTCATCTGAACCATAAGACTGTAGATGGACCCTCTCTATGATCTCATCACTAGAACAACTAGTAGTTCCATTACATGGTGTGATATGCCAAGTATTTGAAACTATTTTCATCTCTTTATCAATTGTGTTATGTAGTGAATTTGAAGCTTCATGAATGCAATCCATAGGTGCATACATCCCATTATTTGGATGCTCACTAAATTGTTTCCTATCAACATGAGGAATAGTCACAGCTTGGGACAAGTCTTCTTCATTCACATCATCATTTGAACCACATTGTTGCACTACACATTGATCAAAAGGCTTTGTAATGTCAACACAATCTACAAATCCATCAATTTGTTTCACATTATCTATGGGTAATAAGGCTGATCCTAGATCCATTTGATTGTCACAATGCATAATTTGATCCTTCATAAATGAGTTCCTTCCTTCATCAATGTACACATCATCCTTTTCACCCATAACTAACATTCCCATTTCTGCTTCAAATAAAAATTCATGAGCAGCAAAAGCATAAATAGGTTCATCACCTTCATCACCTTCTTCACCATTGCCATCACTATGTTCATGATCAGTAAATTGAACACATATATGCTCATCTTCAAATTCTTCAACCTTGACATAATCAACATGCTCCATTGATGTCAAATCTGAATTACATTCCAAGTTTGCATCAAATGCAATTGGATCATTCACTTGTGGACAAGTGATTTCATCAATATTCATATCATTACATCCTTTATGTGAAGAACATACCTCTAAGTCATTCTCATAAGATCATTCATAATCATCAGAAAAATAATCAGTTGAGTTGTCAACACGATCCTTGCCACAAGAAGAAACATCATTACAAAAACCATGTTCAAAATCTTTAGAATGAATACTTGAGGCTGCACTTTCAGGATCATAATCACTGGTTTGTAATGAAATATCAGCAAGACATGCATTGGAATTGTTTCTTACAACATGGCATGGTATAAAATTTTGTATCTCATTTAATTCTCCATCACTTGAGATATTATAGGAAAATATTTCATGCATATTTATCCTGTCATCATCCCATGTATCTTCCTCTTCATTACTGCTGCAAGGATATAAACATGTGTTGATTGTAAGTTGATTACAATTAATGTCCTCATCCATACAATATGAATCTTCATTTTTTGATGTACACCTTTCAACATGGAGTTCATCAGGATCTGCACACGATGATGGAAAAATCAAAGCAACAACATAAGCCTTATTTTGACAAGCACTTCTATTATCTGGTCCATGAATTCTATTTGCATGAGATATGTTAGGATGATCAACACTCACAACCTTGTGTCCTTTCATCATTGAGTACCTCAAATTGTTCTCAATGTCAATGGCCATTTGATATTCTTGGTATAGGGTTGTAGGCTCTTTATCCCTCAAAAGATAACTCAACTTTTTGTCAAATGCTCCCAAGTACACGACCAAATATTCAACATCATTTGGCCTCATGTCTTCAGGAATCTCTCTTATTATCTTTGAAAATGTAAGATTAAAAGATGGGACCAACTCATCTTTTCCTTTCTCCATGTTCATGAACTTTTTCCTTATCAAAACAGGGTCAATCCTCTCTCCAAATTGCTCCATGAACACTTCCTTAAACTCTTCCTGTGAATGAATGGAGGAAGCTGGTAAATAAGAGAACTAATCCCTTGCATCTCCTCTTAGAGACTGAACAAATAATCTCATGATCACATCTTCGTAGTCAATCTCATAATCATCCATCAAATTACTAAATTATTGGAGATTCCAATTTGTTGATTCAGACTTATCACCAATGAATCTTGGTAACTTATTTCTAACCTTAGCTAGAATGTCATTTGGGTAACCACTAATGCCATTGAAATTGATAGCTCTATACCTTCCAGTGCTGAAACTTCTTTGAAAATCTGGCTGGGACTGATCACAAACCATGGTTGCACCAGGAACCGTACTAGGATGCATATATTAAAGAATTTTGACATGCCTCTTTCAAATTTCACATATCAACCCTAAAACTTATCATTGATTGCCCTATTTCTATCTTTCATCATGATTTTAGAACACTACAATGCATAGTTCAAATGCATCTAAGCCTAAGATCTACTTTAGTGGGCAATTTTACAACTAGCATACTTCTCTAACATAATACCTGGGCTGCAATTTACAATTCAGAAGTATGCAAACTCAATTCTACTATCATTTCCCTTTGTTACTGCTAATCACTCAATAGGGAAACAAAGTTTCTTCTAAAATGTTCAAATATGGTTTTCATACAAGAATTTCTTAAAAACCCAAAGTGAAGAATACCTGGAAATGTTGTAGCTGCTGCAAATTGTCTTCCTGACTGGAAATAGTGTAGATCTGGAACTTGTTAGGTTTTCAATGGCAGATATCTAAAAGCTAAATGCAGATTTTATCAAATAAACCAAAAATAAAACACACAGAAAAATAACACAGAGAATTTAACGTGGTTCACCCAATGTGGGCTACATCCACCAAACCGCAGCCATCCAATGATTTCATTAACCAGTGTAAAACCCTATTACAATATCGCGAATAATCGCCCATTTCTGATAATACTATAACTCTATCCTAAACCCTTTATAAATTAGGGTTATACAAAATCGGGGATTTTTCCCTTTTTGTGATTTTTCCCTTTTTCAATAATTTCGTGAGGATACATGAAGAGTGTACAGTATAGAATGATCAGTCGCCACATACCAATAGAACTTTCTTCAAATCTTCATCAAGTTCTATTAACAGAGTCACCACCTCTCTTCAAAGAGGACTGAACTTCAAGTAGTATGAAGTTCTTTCATACGTAAATTTCTTTCTAAGTTCCTTTCACCAGCAGAGCGCCACATATCATGAATCTTTCAAGTCCATTGCAACAATTTATCTCCAGGTTTGAAATCCTTCAATATCTGACCTAAATTCAGAATGGAAAATGGTATGACTCTATGCAATGAATCTTAAGGCTAGATTTTGCAATTCGAATTTTAACAAATTCTCCCTAGAGGAGTTGCCATTCTGTTGGTGTTTTATTTTTCTAGCTAATCTTTGAAACTCTCTAAGAGGTAGCCAACCTCTATGTTTAAGAATTCTCAAAGTTAGTGGCCAACTGACAAGATTCAGTCAAAGACTGACAACTCCTACACTTTTGGCTCTACAGGACCAAGGTGGTTCAACCTACACAATGTCGAAAACTTAATTCAACCATATACACTGACATTGCTTTTTATAGTAGATAATTCTCAATTAAATTAAACCACAAAGAGCACTAACAACTTAAAACCTTGCTAAACTCTTAGTAGATCAATACTCACTCAACAATTGAGAGGCATAACACAACGTTAAACCTCAATCGAACAACATGGATTTAAAATGATTTTGCATTTGGGTGCTACCACAATAATGGGTTACACTTTTTGGGACATCCTGATTTTTGCTGAAATCACATATTTTTAGAAAATATAATGATTTAAGCCTTAAAAAGGTTCCATTTTAAGGGTTTTAATTGAAGAGGGTTTGATCAAACCCACTTATATATAACCCCCTTGGATAGAAAGCTGCTAATTTTAAACCATACCTATAATGGAGTCTCCTCTACACCTATCAAAATGCTGATAAAAAACCACTTTTGATTTACCTTTTAGGGGATCAAATTAATTTATTTAAAATTATTTTTTTGTAAACATGTAGTCCTTATTATAAGCTTCCCAAAAGGTATAATTATAAATATATTTGATTTTATTTTTTATTTCTTGTGAATGTAGGTTTTTCAATGAACATCGAGGTCTTTATTTCACACATACGGAAAAATAGGAAAAGAGAGAATTTTTTTTATTAAAAATGCATGTACACTAGCTATTGATGTCCTTATTCCAAAAAAAAAGAATAAGTTAATTCAAATGAATACAAAAAAAGTTATGCAGCTGAAAGTATAATATATCCAAATTATAATTACTTTGAATTAGAAAATTAATTAAAAAATATATATGCAACAAAAAATTATGAAAAAATATCCATCCACTAGATAATGGTGTGAAAACACTATATTTAAAAAATTAGAATTGTATGCTTTCTATAAAAAAAATTATGCAGCTGAAAGTAAGCATCAGTTTTTGAAAATGATGTATATTAAAAAACATAAGTTAATAAAAACTACATAAAATAATTCACAATTTATTTTTTAATTTTTTTAAAAAATATAATTATATTCTCAGCACAAAATATCACAAACCACTATTTTGCTTCATCTTCAAATTCTTAATGGTTTAGCTTCTATAGGCTTACGGAAGTGAAGATCTGGTGAAAAATGTTGATTTCAATGTCAAGTTTGGCCAAAAAGTGTAACCCATTATTGTGGGATCACCTATTTAAATTTGTTTCTGAGATTTATAAAATTGAATAATAGATGAGTGTCAATTCTGGGCCATGGAGTCAAACACATAAAATGAATTCATCATCAAACAAACTTCAACTAGTGGATTTAAATTGATAATTCTTTGCATCAACTATTAGTGTCATGCACCAACAATCCCTTTCTTATTATCAATCAAATCCAATCTGCACACTTGAAATCACTATTATCTGCTCAAATTATTTAACCATTTCTTTGAAATAGACCCACAAATAAATAACACAATCTCATGAAATTTGAGATGACAAACCTAAAAAAACTTGGTATTATTGAATTCATATGATTTAATTGCACAAGTGTGGAGACAATCTGAAGATATTCATGAATGTGCAAACACCTTCATGATTTTATTTGCATAAACTCGCTGTATTTTCTCATGAAATTAGAAATTGTAGCTTACAGACTTAAGAAATGACTCAGAATTTTTAATTCTCTATCTACCCAACCCAATACCAAAACTCTCAGAACCTTTACAATGAGAAGAGAAAAAGAAGAAATAGAAATAAAAGCAGCCCTAAAACTGATCCATTGATGACATTTGGCAACCTCTTTCCCATTCATCAGCAATTTGTAAAGATTCTCACATCTCTCCTCCTGCAACAAACTTTGCCTTTGTTTTTCCTTTTCCCAGCAACAAAAAATTCACCCATGTGGAGAAATTCACAATTCACTTTACCGAGTTGCTGGAAATACACTTCTACTACCGTGAAAGCCTTTTTCCTATTCATTTTGCATCTAGCAAATATAATGATTTTTGTCTTAGCTGCATATAATTTTTTAAAATGCTTTATTTAAAACATTCACTTAACAATGAAATATTTTCCTGCATATGATTTTTAATCACAAAGTGAATATTAAATTCACATTATAATGCGGGAAAATTAAACATTTACCCGTGCACATTTCATGTGGGCTCTTCCCAACAATGCTTGCAAATATTTATGAGGGAATTTGCATTGTACTTGAGTAAAATAGTTTACCCACATTTTATACTCACCAACCATTTAAAATATTTCTCGTGCCTTACACTTATTCACATTTAATAACTTCCCCTTGCTTTGTCAAATATTTCACATCTAAAATATTTAATCTCCAATTCAAACCTAGGATATTTAGCTTTAAAACAAAGAAATTTAAATATCACATTGGACGATATTTACTCTATATGGGGAATTCATTTTATACCGTGAATTTTAAAATTCCTTCCTTTTCACTTGTCCTCGGGCCCACCTCTTAAAATATTCAAACTTCACATCATCGAGAAAATTTATCTTTAAATGTTTTTGTTTTATCAAATGAAGGTGCACTTTAATGAATCCATCGGGCAAACAAAACTAAACCTGTGCCTTTAAGTTGCTTGGGCTCGAACCATGTGGCCAATTCTCACGAGCCTCGCAAGTTTTTTCCAACGTCACTCTTCCTTGTGTGAGATTCATGATGGACAACCCAGTTTTGGCTGCATCTTCGTCTTCACTCCTGGCCATCAATCTCCCTTTGCCTCCTATGCTTTGTGCCCTAATCTCACTGTTCTTTGCAACTTTCTTTGCTCGGTCATGGCACCTAAAAACAAAATACTCCAAAGACTTGTTTGGCTCTGAAAAATATAGTTACTCCAATCCATTGCAGCAGGAGTCTTCATTAAAATAGAATTTCATCAAACAGGTTAGATATAATTGCAGCAGGTGTGTTCAATACACAACTTAACCTCGGCCAAAATACATTTTCTTAGAAATTTCGAAGACCTTTCAATAAATCCACGGGCCCTCTCAATGCTTTTCTCATTTTATCTTAGGGATTTTTGGCTATACAACTTCACATGCCTTCTCCACTCATTACATTTGTTTGAAAAATTCTATGGTTCCCTCCTTATGCAATGCACTTGCTTGAAAATTTCAGACTTTTCAAATAGACTTTGCACAAACAATTTAGATACATTGCATTGCAAATTTGGGCTGCCCTCATATTTGCTCAAGAATTCTTTATCATATTAAATGTGTCACTATTGGATTTGATAGAGTCCCAAATTGAGAGATCTATTCCCGCTGCACCAAGAGTTGAAACAAAACTCTCGCTATCCTGAATGAATTGGTGGGTATCCATACCTTGCTAAAAATCGTGCCCACCTCCCATTGTAATGTTAGAAAGTTGCTATGACCTTTTCAACAGAATTTCCCCAAACAATTTTGATACATTTTCACTGTTGGTTGGCCCCATCTCTTGCGCAAGTTTAATGGATCCCCACCCTCTTAGTTAAATATTCTCCCCATTTTTTATCTCTCTATGACACTTAGAATTGGTTATTTCCTTCCATATACAGTCACTATTGTAGATCAATCAGACATAATCAAAATCAACCTCTCCCAGCATTGGCCAAAAAGCAATGTCTTCTTTGTAATACAGGGAAGACATTGAATCATTCAATGAAAACACAACCTTGGCTTATATCACAATCTGAGAAATCATACCAAACTTGGGTGCTAGTGCTAATCAAAATTCCTCACACAATTTTGATACATTTTTTGCATACACAAATCTCTCTTGCATTGAAAATCAGTGCCAGTCCTTCAACAAGTTGAAAACCTTTGTATACAATATCTGACAAAGTTCCTCCATCATTTACATTTGAATGTATTTTCCTATCCTTCACACTAGAAGTTTTAATTTTGATGTTTTTTCAACGAATCCATTTTGCACATATGCTGCAATTTTGGCATCTCTTTGAGTCATTCAATGGGGCCCACACAAACATTGAACAATCACATGTCCCCCTTTGTTGGAGAGCTTGGTAGCTCCTTCTCTAAATTTGATTCACAACACCATACACAATAAGTAATTTGAAGTGCCACATTTCCCACATCAATTATTCTCTCTCAGCTAATCACCATTTAAAACCTATCCTTTATATTGTTTCTTGCATCCTTGAATGGTTTTGCATGACTTGGTTCTCCATAATTGTCATGTGATTTATGTATAGGATGCTACTTTATCTTAGTAGCTTAGTGTGCATATTGTATAACCTTAAATTTTGTGGAAGCAAGCAGAAGAAACACCTTCCCTTTAAAGGTTCATATTGAAGTTCACTTGCCCATTGCTGCCTCACACAAAGCTACAAGCATAGTAGACAAATGCAAATATTTTGACCCCGCATTGCATCTCAAATGGAAGATTTGAATTTATCAACTTTGGTTCAAGAGGCATCACTGGATAATATGGGTTTTCATTAAAACTCACTTTCAAGCACTTTTGCAAAATGGTCAAAATAGGTTAGATTGACTCTCGAATCGCCTTTGAAAACTAGTCAAACCATCCCCTGGAGCTATGGAAACTTGTAGGCACGTAGTCATTTGACCCAAGAATACAGTGCACCAAGTGGCTCAAAAAAAGGACTTCCAAGGTGAAAGTTAATAACTTTCAAATTTGCTCACTTGAACTTTCTGCAACAACAGCTTGTTCTGAACCAATTAGAACTCACCCAATTGCAAATTTGAAAAAATAGCAAATCAACTCCTGGGAGGCTCCCACTGGACACAGTAGCTCATTTAGGTACCCCGAGTATGTGTGAAAGAAGGATTTTCTTGAATCATTACCCATCAATATATATTGACAGTCGAAATTGACCTCCTTGAAACATTTCTGAAAATGTAAATGCAGAACTAAACAAATTGCATTTGGTTTTGACCTAGCAAAAATAGCAAATAAAGTCGTGAGGCTCTAAAACCTGACATGGGAGTCCATTTTAGTATGGAGAATGTGGAGCAACAATCATTTTGAATTGATAGTCATTCGGTTGCAAAATACAAGACCAAACAAGAGTTAACTTTGCAAAACTTAAAGATTGCAAACAACAAAAAAGTGCCAAAACCCTCCAGTTTCGCTTTTCAAAACCCTGACAAAACTCATCGTGGGAAGCTGAAAGGGGTTTTGCATGAAAAATATCTGACTTAAAATTACCACCCTCCAAAATGGGTAATTTAACTAGATTTCTCAAGTGCAATTATGAGAGTGCAGAGGCAAAATTTTCAATATGGGCACTTCAAATTTGTAAAATTTGAAAGTGCCATTAGCATAAATTATATAAAAGCTTTTATTTAATTATTTTGAAGCCCTTTTAACTCAAATAGTCTCTATTTTAATGAAATAATCAAACAAAGGCACAATCGTGAACATCACTTCAATAAACATACAATCACACAATACCTGACCATTTTATGAAACATAAGACAAAATCATAACCACATTGGAAACACAACACAAAATGACCTTACCAATGGGGTGTGACATAGGCACTCATCCTCGATAAGGATGAAGGTTCAATGTGGGGAACTCGATGCTATCTCTGAATCAACAACTCCATTGGGATTTAGGCACGCTCAAACTTGGCAATTCAGTTGGATTTGATGCTTGGTACTTGCAACCTACAACAAACCACTCACTCAAACATGTATATAAACAAACAAGCAAACACATCATGAAGGTAAAATCATAGCATCGCAAGACACTCACAAGCGAGTGATGCAACCTTGTTCCCTTTCACCAAAACATCGACACACAATATACCAATATCAAATCATGATAGAACATACACCCAACAAATGCATGATAATCATATCAATTATAACTCACATAAAAATTAAACTGATCTATTGAACATGATATATGCATAAAACATTATATATGATAGTGTCATCAAGTATCATCATAACTAAGCATCAAAGTATCACAGTATCCAAGAGTCATCAAACATGTATCATAGTGTGCAAATACAACCAAGTAACTATTAGAAGAGAAAATAAAAATGAGGGGCACTACATCCTCCCCCTAGGACAAGGCTTACTCTTGGAAGCCTACAAACGAAAATGGGTAAAACTTACACATTCGGGATACATCCTCTTAAGAGACAAAAAAATTGACACTAGGATTCCATTGGACGCTCACCAGGACCATGACTAACCCCCCGAGGGTCAATCCTCGATGCTATAGGATAGGTACAATTTCCAGAGAATGTTACTTGTCCCCTTCCTAAAGTCTCTATAACTATAACCTGATACACCACCTAGCAGTTCCCATCCACATAAAACACACTGTGAGACTTGCCTACGTCTCCTACTATTGGCTCTGAAGCTGTCGGTCTTTGACTAAACCCACATGTGCCTTTCTAAGGACACATCCTAGCTATTTGACCCTGCTGGCTCTACAAAAAACCATCTTGTGCCTCTACCAAATCCCCAACCACCTGAGGGTGCACTGGTCTGCAAAAAATTACCTCCACTAATAGCAAATTGAGAGCTTTATGCTAGTTGATTAGAACGATCTCACTTGTTTTGCTGCCAACTCCGATCTTTATTTTTCTGAAACCAACTACTACCATGTTGAGACTAAGAATTCTTGTGTTTTGACTGAGAGTGCTACTACTGCTACTCACCCTTAGTGGTTGCTTGATGGCCTTTAGAGGAATTTGCAGCTTGAGATGTATCATCCTGAGATCTGACACCGAATAGAGGTGCACTACCGATTTGTCCATCTATTTGTCCACCTAAAGCCATAGCCAAATTCTCCTCTACTATCCGTGCCTTCTCCCCAACCACCTCCATAGTTTTTGGCTCAAACACTTGAACACCACCACTGATATGGGTGTTCAAGCCCTTGATAAAATTTTGTACTAGCATTCCCTCTTCATCACCTATGCCAACATACTACTTAATCTCATAAAATATTCGCTCATACTGCTCAATAGACATCTCCATTTTCCTCAGCTCATGGAACTCATTTGCACGACATTGCCACCAATGATCAAATAGGAACCAAGCTCTGAATCTTGCTAGAAAAATATCCCATGATACTGAATCTATATCAAAATGGAGCTTCTACTCCTCCAAATTCCACAACGTGGAAGAAAAAATTTGTAGATGCATGATAAGGTACCTAGCCTTGGTGTTGCTACCCTATGAATGCATAGCAAAACACTTGTTTAGATCAATTAACCATGTTTCATCATCTAAATCACTACCAATCCCATCAAAAGTAGGAGGACAAGCTCTTAAAAGATCTCTCATATGCCCAACTAATAAAGCCTCCTGCTCAACTATAATCTCTCTCCTCCTGGGAGACCTCTCTCTCTCTCACCACCAATTGTTCACCCCCCTGACTTGGTCAAGATGAGAAAGAATCTCCTCAAGTAAGTGACACAACTGTGTGCCCTCCAATTTTGGCTGACCCAAATTTTGATCTCCACCTCCTTTTTTATTATGGGAACTCTGTTGTTCCTCACGATCAGACTCGTGGGAGCTCTTACAAGGAGATTACTAGTGATTAGCCCCACGTACACCACCACAACCTCTACTGCATCCTCAACCTTGACCCCAACCTCTAGGAATGATCCTATATAGACACCACCAAGGACAAGTTCAGGGTGTTAGACAAGGTCAACAAGGGAAAAAATAATCTACAAAGTCTATGCAAGTTTTAAAAACAAAATAATGGGCTCTTGTAAATACCTAGAGTACCCAGTGTTAGAACTTGGGCTTTGACACCATGTGTAATGCCTTGCTATGAAACCCTAGAGGATGACACACTAACACATCTTAAATGGAATTTTTTTTTAAAGTGCAATAAACACACTACTACAAATCAAACATTAACATAATTTCAAGCCTAAATCCTCTAAGGCCCGTGACTATGCTACTTAGTTCCCATTAGTTAAAGAAGTCAAAATTGAAAGTAATTACATTAATTAGATTCCATCTAAAATAAGAAGGTACATTAACCATCACATTTACAAGATCAAATATGATACAACCATAACATACATTCCATAGAGATCAATTGAATCAATCCATTTAATTACATATGCAATACATCTGTTTCATAGTGTTGGATGTTATGGTTGTGCTGCTGATATGTTGTTGTCAGTGATGTCAACACTATTAGCATTGATGATTCTGAAGGTTGTATATGCCAAGAATATTGAGAAAATTAGAATAAATATGTTGCAGGTAGTCTGTGAAGCTGTGTTGATCTAAATGGTGGAAAGTTGTGTATGTTGATAATCAGAAGTCACGCATTAAAGGGTTTGTTGTTGAGCCTATCTAGTATGTTCTCTGGAAGTTTTAGTGGTACGCATAAATATTGGAGAAAGATATGATTTTATGAGTTCCTATATCTATTATGTTACTATAGCAGGTGTTTCTGAAAGAAGAGAATGTAATTCTGGTAAATTGAGTTGTTGTGTATGCTGCTGTAATGTTCAATGATATTTCTAGATTGTGATCTATCATTTTTCTATGTCTGAATTGATCTATTTGTTCGTGATCGAAGATTTTGCTTTGTGTGCTCAAGGTTTCCATGTTCTTGGCTAACATGATGGTGGTAGCATGTTGTGAATCCTTATGGATTAATCTTTTATTATTTGGTGTATTTGAGGATGTTTATTTAGGTCATCATTATGTTGTGACTGACTTAGGTTGGTGCGCATTGAGATTTGTTCATGAATTGGGCTGACAGTTATAATTTATTCCTTTATTTGTGGCCGATAGATTTGTTGATGTAAATTCATGTAGTGGATATAAGAGCGATTGTTTCTTCATTTTGAAATGTGTGTGTGGTGTATGATCGATGGATGCATGCAGAATGTGTGAATAAAGATCAGATCATTTGATTTCAAAGCAGAGTGTGAAGGAGATTGAGCAAAGTGTGAAGAAGTGTTTATGTGCCTAATCAGAACTATCATCAGGCTTTTGTAGAAGCTAATTTCTTAGTTCAACCTCATAAGATGGATTTAATCTGATTATTATATGTAAGGTAGTGAGCCTTCCTTTTGAGCAGTGAGCTCTAGGTAGTGTGTGTGAATGCATGTGCATTCCCTATTCATTTTTCATTATACTTTTAACAGGGTATAATCTTGTGGACTAACATCCACCGTGGTTTTTCCCCTAACAAGGTTTTCACATATAAAATCTTGGTGTTCATGTATTTATGATGTGTTGTTGATTTATGATTTCACTTTTAATTATCAAATCTGAGATTAAAGGTTGAATAAGTTTAAATTTTATAACTTATTCACCCCCCCTCTTAGTTGTTTATCCTTGTTTTGCCAACAATTGGTATCGGAGCTGGTTCCTCTGAAGAATTTTAATAGCTTGAGGTGATCCGAGATGGAATCATACAAGAAGTTTCTCCTAGATTCAATGGTACAAATTACTCTCTATGGAAGGTCAAAATGGAGTGTGATTTAAAGCGCATTGGTGAACCCTTCTAGAATATTACAAAGAACAAGTATAATATTCCTCAAAATGGTCCCACTACTCCTGATGAGATCAAAGAAGTTGAAAATAATATCAGGGTTACAGAGGCATTGCTAAGTGATTTGACAGATTCAAAGATGACAAATGTGATAGGTCTAAAGACAACACATCAAATCTAGATGAAATTGGAGACATTGAATGAAGGAGATGCACAATTGAAGATTGCTAAGTTAACAAGTTTGAAAGGCAAGTGGGAGACCTTGAAGATGAGTGAAGATGAAATCATTACTGCTTTCATGCAGAAGGTAAATGAACTAGTGATGGGTATCAAGTGTGCTAGTGGAGTTATGGAAGAAGATGAAATTATGGCCAAAGTGCTTAGATCAGTGCCTGCTTCTTATGAATAGTAACAAATGTGACAAGAGACATGCTGATTGGTAAAATTGTTGCCTTTGAGTTGAGTGAGTTTGGTGAGTCTACTCCTAAGACAAAATCTACAGTCAAAGCTATTGTATCCAGAAAAATCCAATAGAGATATGATCCGGGAGAAAGTTCCAGAAAGACATTCAAATATGAAGATGAGATGAGACAAATTGAAGATGAAGAAAGAGAGCTAAAAGAGCTAGAAGCCTTGATTGTGAAAAGATAATCCAGAGGACATGGTAAGTACAAAGGAAATGTTTCTCTTGCAGTAAGATGGGTCATTTTGGATCAAGGTGTTCTGAAAGAGTTTCTAAATATAAACCTGACAAGTCTAGATTTCAAAAGAAATGTTATTATGTTGAAGAAGGTGTTACTGATGATGAATCTGATAAAGAAACTAGAAATGAAGATGGATGGGTATTCATTGCTATGAAGGAAAATGGTACGGTGTCTACTGAATCTGCTAACAATCAGAATATTGAGAAAGCTCTTGCAGCCAAAATTGATGAAAAGGATGAATGGGTGATTGACAACGGATGTTCACATCATATGACTGGTGACAAAAGAAATTTTATAAGCTTGGAAAAGTATGACGACGGTGTTGTTAGATTTAGAGATAACAATGTTGGTGTGATTTGTGGCAGAGGCACTCTTTCTCTTGGTGGTAAAGGTAATACTGATGATGTTCTTTATGTTGAAGGATTGAAGGATAAGTTGTTGAGTGTTGGACAGATGGTAGACAAGGGATACAATATTCAGTTCAAACATGGTAAGTGCAGGATATTGGGAAGCTTTGGAAATGTAATTGCTTCAGGTACAAAGACAAGAGGTAATATTTTTCACCTAAGTGTTGCTAGTGAAAGTTACTTAATTTCTCAAGTTGATGTAAGCTAGTTATGGCATAGGAGGTTGTGTCATGTGAATTTTGATAACATTATCAAAGTAAGCTCCACTCAAGTAGTCAGAGATCTACCTAAGTTAGTCAAGCCTACTAACACTATGTGCAAGGAATGTCAGATGGGAAAGCACACAAGAATTTCTTTTAGGAGCAAACAACATCATTCTAATGGAGTGTTGGATTTGGTTCATACTGATCTATGCGGTCCATCCATAATCAAAAGTCTACAAGGAGAAAGGTACTTTATGCTGATTATTGATGATTACTCTAGGATGATATGGGTTGCTTTCTTGAGAGAAAAACATGAAGCACTAGAAAATTTCAAATGTTTTAAGGCTTTGGAAAAAAATGAGACAGGTTTGAAGGTTAAATGCTTAAGATCGGATAGAGGTGGTGAATTCACTTCTCAAGAGCTCAATAGATTTTGTGAAGATCATGGAATCAAAAGACAATTATCTGCTCCCCAAACCCCTCAACAGAATGGAGTTGTTGAAAGGAAGAACAAAACGATTCTAGATGCTGCTAGAACTATGATGTTAGAAGGTAATGTTGCTCATATCTAGTGGAGAGAAGTTGTAAGCATTGTTGTATACAATATCAACCGGGTAAATGTTAATGGTAAATTTGGTAAGACTCCATTTGAGTTGTGATTTGGTTATAAGCCTACTATTAAATATTTCAAAATCTTTGGAAGTAGTTGTTACATTAAGAGAGATGAAGATATTGGAAAGTTTGATGCTAGAAGTGATGAAGGAATATTTTTGGGTTACTCTACCAAGAGCAAAGCCTACCAGTGCTACAATAGAAGATTGAAGAAAATGGTTGAAAGTGAAAATGTCAGAGTTGATGAAGACACTGTTAGATCATTTAGATATTGTGGATATGATTCAGATCACCAACATGATAGTATTGATAATTGAAATATTGCCTAGACACAAAATCATATTCAAATTGTTTCGGTGAATCAAGAGAATCATGAAGAAGAAGCTAGTGGAAGTGCAGAAGAGAGAACAAAAGAACCAGAAGTTAGAGAGAATCCAAAAGGTCCAA
>CM021107.1:201797103-201916523 GCA_007115665.2 Sequoiadendron giganteum
AGGGTCCCACCATCACAATGAGGTAAAGAAAATAGATAACACAAGGCTATCATAACAACAATGAACTAGTAAAGTACAACATGAAACGTTAGTAATACCACTTCCAGAGGTACATAAACATCTAGGGGGAACAAGAAGCAAGGGAATACTAGGTTGTCGTAGGAGGCAGTTTCAATGCATGGTCCTGACATGGGTTACCCTAGTAGTCTATCACCAGCCTCCAACCCCCATCTATGGTTACCCTTGCAATCTCCTACTAGCTGTTGACCCAATAGAGTGACACATGCAGAACCAATATTCCTTTTGTGAGGACAAGGAAGATGGCATTTCCAACCAGGCCTTCCCAACTCATCTCAAGCCTAAATGAGCACTTGAGCCATGAGTGATGCATTCACTTATCTGATTAGTGTGATTACTACCCAAACCCCTAGTTCATTTTAGGCTATCCCTTAATTAAAAAAATCTCACATGGGTTACCCAAGCACCCCTTTGTGCGCTAACCCTCATTGAGAGCCACTCCCCTACTGACAACTAGGAGACTCCAAAAAAATCAAAGGCAAAGCCACTTGCCAAATCAAAAAACTCATTAGCACAAACACTAAGGCGAGGCATAAATCTTCCCACTCATAGGTTCCAACCACATAAATGAATAAATTGAGCAAGGCTAATGACCATCTTAAACTGATTTCACACAAAAACCATCATTTCAAAAGATTATCAATGAATCCCATCAAAGTAAATCCTTTTTAGCCTCTAGAAGACTTCCAAACCAATAAAGACAAAAAGGGACTCCCATAAAGAACAATCACAACCAACATCCCAACTTTCAAGAAATTTACACCATAAGATACAACTCTCAATAACTAAAGATTAAGAAATCATCAAATCAATTAATACAAAAAATGAGGGTACAAACAAACCAAGCATCAATAATTTCATTCCTTAAAATCAAAACCACAACATTTTAAAATAAATATATACAATGAACCCTTATCATTACTACTTCAAATTCATTACTTAATAAAATCCTTCAACTTTATTTTCTTACTAATTTTCTTTAAATTCTAAGGAAAGGATACTATACTATTATTATCTCCAAATAAAATACATATACCAATATATCCATTCATACCTATATATATATAAGCATATACACTTATTCTGTTTACAACACTGGTTAACATTACAACCATCAGTTGGTACAAATAATCCCATATTTATACATACATATACATATATATATATACATTTAAGAACTTATGCGCATTCCTATCTTAACTCAAAGAAACTTATAATTATCAGCCAGTCCGCCAATTGCAGGAATGAATACACAAGCAACTGCGAATAGCCATTATTTGGTGCAAAGATCAATCATGAGAATGCACACATTAACACCATTTTGTAGAGATAATTATATAAGTCATATGTATGCCAATTCAAAACCATATCACAGTGATTTGGAAGATAAACAAGCAATGTATTAAGAAATCTAATTGTCTGGTATCGAACTCACACTTAACTTCTATTTCAAACTCCCCACATTGGTGCTTGCTACATTGAATGCATATATATACAAAATATCAAACATACAGATTGCAATTTGCAAAGTGTATGGCGTACACTAAAATAATACCTTCCAAGTTATTCGCCCCTCCAGTTTAAAATATCGGAGGCATACCAGGAAAGGGCACCAAACTAAGTTTGATCAACATTTAAAATAAAAATTCAAATAACTCATACACAACGATACACCCTTAGAAATTTTCTTGGCGCATGAAGGCATCGGGGTATTTCTAGATGCGAAATATTAAGGTAGTGAGAAGGAAGAAAAAAGACTCACTTATTCACTACCCAAGGTGAGGAGTTAGCAATTAACTTGGGTTTGATAAATATAACCCCCAATCTGCTTAAATACGCCCTTAGACATGCTACAAGCGATAAAGCTCTGAGAGAAGTGAACTATTTTTCTTGATGAACACAGGGATAATATTCTCGTGGAAAATATGGGTGATGCAGAATGTCAAATACCTAGGGGTGAAGCTGACCAACATAAATGCAATTACCGAACAAAACAATTACATAAATTCCATTAGCTTATAGCCTCCTCGAATAAAATGATAACAAAATAAACGTGAAAACGGTTTGATAAAATGACTTAAGAAATTTCCATGCAAACACAATTGGCAGATAAAACTAAACCACAACATTCAGAAATTTCATTTATTTATTATCTAATGCACGAATAAACAGAGGTAAGAAAATGTGAGCAATGTAACCTGGATTGAACAAGTAGTTCAGCTGAGGACTAATGCCGAAATCAAGTTCCACAAATTTTCAGTTTCAGCTTCTTCACTTTCTGGATCTCCTCAACACTGCAAAAACCCCTAATTTCCAACCTCAAAAACCCCAAGAAAGTTTTTTTAATAACTAGAGAAAATATTACAGCAAGAACCAAAAAAATTAGTTTTTCTTGAGAGAATCCCCCCAAAACAAGAATTCCTTAACTAATTTATTTTTCCCACTGTCCATAACTTCACACATTAATCATTTGATTTAAATTTAATTTAAATTTTAAAAAAAAAATCATATCTTATGATTTACACACAAAAATGAATCGAGTAATTAAATATCAATTTATAAATTTAATTCTTTATTTTCCAACCTTTTGCATATTGTCATGATTTAATATATTTGTATAAATATTTCATTTTAACCCATAAAGTTTACTTTCATAAAAACCAAATAAGGAATTTTAATCAAGACATAAATTATATAAAAGCTTTTATCTAATTATTCCAAAGCCCTTTTAATTCAAATAGTCTCTATTTTAATGAAATAATCAAACAAAAGAACAATCGTGAACATCACTTCAGTAAACATACAATCACACAATACCTAACCATACTATGAAACATAAGACAAAATGATAACCACATTGGAAACACAACACGAACTAACCTTACCGATGGGGTGTGACATAGGCACTCATCCTCAACAAGGATGAAGGTTCAACGTGGGGAACTCAATGCTATCTTTGAATCAACAACTCCATTGGGATTTAGGTACGCTCAAACCTAGAAATTCAGGTGGAGTTAATGCTTGGTATTTGCAACCTACAACAAACCACTTAGTCAAACATGTATATAAAAAAACAAGTAAACACATCATGAAGGGAAAATCACAGCCTCACAAGGCACTCACAAGCGAGTGATGCGACCTTGTTCCCCTTAACCAAAACATCAACACACAATATATTGATATCAAATCATGATAGCACATATATCCAATAAATGCATAATAATCATATCAATGATAACTCACATAATAATTAAATTGATCTATTGAACATGATATAAACATAAAACATATGATAGTGTCATCAAGTATCATCATTACTAAGCATCAAAGTATCACAGTATCCAAGAGTCATCAAACATGTATCATAGTGTGCAAATAGAACCAAGTAACTATTAGAAGCAAAAATCAAATTGAGGGGCACTACATCCTCCCCCTAGGACCAGACTTACTCTTGGAAGCCTGCAAATGGAAATGGGTAAAACTCACACATTTGGGATACATAATAGGATCCCATTGGACCCTCACCAGGACCATGACTCACCCCCCGATGGTCAATCCTCGATGTTATAGGATAGGTACAATTTCCAAAGAATGTTACCTGTCCCCTTCTTGAAGTCTCTATAACTATTACTTGATACACCGCCTAGCAATTCCCATCTGCAAAAAACACTTTGTGAGACTTGCTTGCATCTCCTATTGTTGGCTCTGAAGTTGTCGATCTTTGACTAAACCTAGATGTGCCTTTCTAAGGACACATCCTAGCTATGTGACCCTGCTGGCTATAAGAAAAACATCTTGTTCCTCTACAAAATCCTCAACCACTTGAGGGTGCACTGGTCTTCAAAAATTACCTCCACTAATAGTAGATTGAGAGCTTTATGTTGGCTGATCAGAACGATCACACTTGTTCCGCTACCAACTCCGATCTTTATTTTTCTGAAACCAACTACCACCATGTTGAGACTAATAATTCTTGTGTTTTGACTGAGATTGCTACTGCTATTGCTCACCCTTAGCGATTGCTTGATGGCCTTTAGAGGAATTTGCAGCCTGAGATGTGACACCGATTGGAGGTGCACTACCAATCTGTCCACCTAAAGCCATAGCCAAATTCTCCTCTACTATTCGTGCCTTCTCCCCAACCACCTCCATATTCTTTGGCTCAAACACTCGAACACCTCCACTGATATGGGTGTTCAAGCCCTTGATAAAAGTTTATACTAGCATTCCCTCTTCATCACCTATGCCAGCATGCTACTTAATCTCATAAAATCTCCACTCATACTGCTCAATAGACATCTCTATTTTTCTCAACTCATGGAACTCATTCGCACGACACTGCCGCCAATGATCAGACAGGAACCAAGCTCTGAATCTCTCTAGAAAAATCTCCCATGATACTGAATCTATATCCAAATGGAGCTTCTACTCCTCCAAATGCCACCACGTCGAAGAAAAAATTTGGAGATGCATGATAACACACCTAGCCTTGGTGTTGCTACCATATGAAAGCATAGAGAAACACTTGCTCAGATCAATTAACCATGTTTCATCCTCTAAACCACTACCAGTCCCATCAAAAGTAGGAGGACAAGCTCTCAAAAGATCTCTCATATGCCCAACTAATAAAGACTCCTTCTCAACTATAGTCTCTCTCCTCCTGGGAGACCTCTCTCTCTCTCTCACCACCAACTATTCACCCCCTTGTGATTGTTAGTTACTATTACGACAAGCTTGGTCGACCTGGTTTGCTAGTGCTCACTAATTGTTGAATTGATTTGTTGTTTGTGGAAGTGTGGTGTATCGTGTTAGTGTATATTTGGGTCTTGGTTAACCCATGGGGTGGTACGCATTCCCTTCTTTCTACCATGTAAGTGTTTGGTGCTGACCTATTTGGTCATTGGACATTTGAGGTGCATAAATTTCACTGAGTTTGACCTAGAGAAATCGTTTGAGGTCGTGGAGGATATATAATAAATATTGATTGTTGGAGATGTGTGGTATGTTGTGTGATACAAATGTGATCAAGTTTTTTGATATGAGTGTGAGCTTAAATTTCTAAGGCTATCAAAAGAAATGAGTAGAAGGTGTCTACATTTTTAGTGTACTTGAGGTTGCTGCAGGTAGTGAGCCGAAAGTTGCAGATGGTATAGAGTTGTTGTGGTGGATCTTCTTGTTTCTCAAAGGTAGTGGACCTCCTTTAAAAACCTTCTTCCATTCTCTTCTATTCTGGATAGTGAGTCCTTTGGGCAGTGATCCATTCTTTTCTTCTTGGCAGTGAGCCCTTCTAGTAGTGAGCCTTTTGTAATCAGTGTTGTTATTCATACATATGTGAGTTAACTATCACTGTGGTTTTTCCCTGATTAGGGTTTTCCACATTAATCTAGTGTTCTATGGTGTATGATTATGAATTTGTTTATATTTTTTTAGTTTACATTCATGCAAATGCTAAATAAGGGTTTGAAGTTTAATGAGGGTTTTAATGTTTTAATGTACAACCGATTCACCCCCCTCTTATTTGTCTTGTGTGTCTAACACTTTGTTGATTCTAGTTGGGACTTATATCAATGGGATTTTTAAGATAGGTGAGCGAGATAGGGGACTAGTAGATGAGGGGATGAGTATGGTGAGGTGGAGAATTGGATTTTGGGAAATAAGCACCCAAAAGGGAGTTAGTAGCTGGGGGAGATGTGATGGTGGATTGTGAGACATAGGGGCCCAAAATGGATGTATAGGATGGAGGAGGGATATGGATAATGATTTGGGATTGTATGATGGAGTAGGGAGGATGGTGTCAAATTTTTTGAGGAATAATGGGAAACACCTATTGTGGTCTTCATAGAAGTTCTCTTAGATTTCATAAAGATTATACCGACATTTCTTTTATTGTGAGCCTTAAGACATGTTGTCAAGGGCTTGTGATCATAGATTTTCTTTGATTTGGATGGGATAGATAATATACCTTGTTCATGTAGGCCTAAGCCTTTACCTTGATAGTTAATGTTCTTAAGTATTTGGTTTAAAGTAGGGTGTTTATTATTTTTGAAGCAAGCTATGAGTTCATTATTAGGTGGATGAAGATGGATGTTTAAATTGTTTAATTTTAGACCATTTTAAAAAACATATTGTGTTTTCTAACATGAGTGATTTTTCCCTCCCTGTTGTTAGATAAAAATTATGTTTTCAATAAATCTTTATTATGTGGACCCTAGCATATTACCAATAGATATAAAGTAATTTTTATATGATAAGAAAAACATATGAAAAATACATAATTCTATTATACAAATAAGACCATTATTATAAGGACATTATACAAATAGGGGATGCATATAAGGGAATTATGGAAATTACATGTATTGTATCTTGAGTTGCATTGTAATTAAAGAAAATTTATAAAAACACATTGTGTATTATAACATGGTTTCTTTTTTTCTTCTTCTTGTCCAAAACACATTGTGTTTTTAATCAATATTTCTTAAGTGGATCCTGACACATTATTAACAAAAAATGTAATAAATTTTATAGGTTACAAAATCCATATGATTTTTTTTTTCCCTTGATCATGTTGTTTACATATGATAAAGGGAAAAGTAAGGAAAAATGTACTAGTGGGTCTTTTCATGGCCTTTCTTTGGTTGATGCGACCCTCCTCTCCAAATACAAGGAAATAAAATATTACACACAACCCTACAAGAGCAATATTTTATTAAAAATATTTAGTAGGTATTCAATAGGGTATCCTTCACAGTAGACACTTCACATTGCATGTTCCTTCATATAAGAAATTACAGGTTTTAAGACACATTGTTATTTTTTACCTGCACTAATTTAGGTACAATGTGAAGTACATGTTATAAAACATATTGTGTTTTCAAATAGAAACAACATAATTATTTATTTAATTGGGTAAATTGGATATAATTTTCTATACAAAAGGTTACAAAATATGGTGTGTTTTGGATACCATGTGAAGTGTAGGTTACAAATCATGGTGTGTTTTGAAACCTACAATTTTTTCATACCCAGACAAACTATCATTAAATGATATTTTTAGTTAAAAATGGAGACCAAAATATGTATAATTATGAATATAAATTTTAACAAATATGAGGTTTCAAAAGTTGTGTTTCAAAACACACTATGTTTATTAACTTGCAATTCAAAATTTACCCAACACATGTGTTTAAAATTGTGTATATCTTGGTTTACATTTGAATAGAAACAACACAATTATACTTGTTGTTGGGTAAATTGGATATATTTTTTGAAATGACCCCCTTATAATTTTTTCAATTTTTTTGCAACAACATTTCAACAATGGCACCTATCAGTGTTAGCCAATAATCAAATAAACTGTTGTAAGTAACCCTACACCAAGAATGTACACCAAGATCCCAATGTTGGCCAAGGTGTGAGCATATGGCACTGGGGAACGTTATTCTCCAAACTGAATGAAGTAAAATGTTGGAAAGTAAAGTCAATGCAACTCGACCATGTATTTCAGCAAGAGTGATTTGATGACACAAGCGATCAGCAATATGAATGCAAGTACAAAAAATAAATGGGTGGCTCAATCGATCAACAATGTGAATATTAAAATTAAAAAAGGGCAGAAAGTTGACCTCGATACAATATGCAAGATGACAAGGCTTGTCTCTTCCACCAGTGGTAGGAATGATAATGCTTAAACAAAGTAAACAAGGCGGCGAGGCCATCCTCTTCCACTAAAAGTGGGAATACAACAGAAAATAGTAGAATGTAAATATGATTTTATCAGTACTACTGAAACAACTTTACAATTAGAGTGAATCATGAAAGAAGCCAATGATTAAGTTGTCCAAGAAGCTACAATATTAATGTTTGATCTCCAACCTTCAAAAATTCACTAAATATGAAAACTCACCCCCAAAAATTCAACTTCTACAAACTTAAATATTAGACTAGCAAACTGATAACTATCTAGACCAACAACTGAACTCACTAAAATGGTCATAACTCACTCAAAACTACTCCAAATAACATGAAAAAAAATTCAAATGACCCCTAGAGATATGGTGATCAAACTAGAACTGAGAAATAGCTGCAAACTAAAGTTATTTATTTTTGTAAAATTTTCCAAGACTTCCCAGGAAAAAGTGTGACCTAGACCTGCAAGATAAAATCAATGGCTCAACAATAAATTCCAAAAAATTGCACAAAGGGTAACCCAAAGCCAAGGAAGAGATATATAAACTACCCGGAACCAAACAAAAATTGCCTAGAGCACACTGAGCAAAAACCTACTTCAACCACACCAAAATCAACAACCTGAAAACTGGCATACATGCCAAAATAATTAAAAACATCATAAGACTCCATTACAATAAGCTCAATCTATCCTTCTAAGTAAATAACATTCTTCTCATTTATCTAGTTGCTATCTTTGAAGAAAGAAACCAAGTCCAAGCTAGGAGGTATGCATTCCTCAAAGAAATTCATTCACCATTTTGGTAGTATAATAGTATAATTTCTTCATGGATGAGAAATGAGAGAGAAAGTGCCTCCTTTTATAGACATTGAGATAATTCTCCAGAAGCTTCTAGAAAGTGTGCCCAAATTGCCCTGGAGTCATTTAAATTTTAAATTCACTTTTCCCTCCTTCAAGTTGGCGTCCCACGTAAGGAGGAAATAAATCTCTTAATAAAACAATGTCCTTCTCCAAAGGTGGCATGCATCTCGTCAAGGCAATATTTTTTAACTTTATATATATGAAATACCCTCCAAATGAGGTGTCCACCCTTAAGGTCCCCTTTTCAAAACAACATGAAGTTATAACACTAGGCCAAGGGGTCCAAAGTGAAAATATAACATTTATAACTCAAAATGACTTATTTCTCCAAAAATTGCACCTTTTACAAATAGTTATGATATTTGATTTGTCACACTATATAGTCACAACTAATCATAGAGATGTACCTACCCCAACGAGTACTGAGACAATTTAGGGAGCAGTAGGATGATCCTATAGGCACTGTAGAGTATGCCAGGTCATCACAAGAGACAGTGTGGGGACCGCCTATATCAGTTCCATTGGTAGAGTAGAAGATAGATGGATTGGTCGCAAAACAATGGATATAGAGCAGGGTTCAATAGATGCAGGGACCACCCCAGGTTATGATGCATGGTGGTAGACTCACATGCCACTTCTACTTACAGATCTAGATCAACCGATGCTAGTAGATCGATAGGTAGTGATACCACAAGTGCATGAAGCAGGGCGAGGGGGCAGAGATGGAGGTAGGGATGGAGGCAGGGGAGAGGGAGATATGGAGGCAGAGGAGATGGGGGTGGTAATGGAAGAGGTGGGGGAGGAAAAGGGGGTGGTGGGAGAGGTCAACAACAAGGGAGGATAGTAAGACAACGAGTTGAGCAGGTACTATTGTCACCCATCCATGAGGAGGGAGAGGAGGAGGAGAGGGAGGAGGGCTGATAGGAGGAGGGCCATCAAGAGGAGGGCTGATAGGAGAAGGTCAGAGTAGAGATAGAGAAGCTAGAGGGACCTCGACAAGAGAAAGGTCATCAGTAGATAGAGGTGGAGGTGTTGGATGTCAGTGGAGTGGAGGATTATGTAGATATTGTTAGAGAGGATGACATGGATGAGGAGGAGAGGTGCATTGAAGAGAAGATGGAGGGTGAGGAGGATGTAGTTGGGAGACCATCATTGCCTTGAGATGCCACAGTAGACCAGTGATTGGTGGATATGTACAACATGTTGGATGAGGCCCTCACTCATGTCAATCATTGGAGGCAGAGTTAGAGGTCACCGCACTAGAGAGCAATCAAGCAATTTTCAAGAAACAAGAGGCGCAGAGTTGACGCTCTTATTTTTCACAACTATGTTTAGGGCCAAGGGGAGGAGTAGCCAGAGAGTTGGAGACGGTGAGTTCTAGCTAGGCATGGTACATGATGATATATGAGAGAGCAGTGTCGGAAATTCAAAGAGATCCTAGCCTCTCACGGTCTAGTAGCAGGATTGGTAGTGGAAGCAACAGAAGCCACAACAGTGTCAATGCATCCATTTTTTCTGGATAGTCTTTAGGGAACCGCTACCACCACAACCACAAACATTCATTGAGTCATAGATCTAGCCACAGTAATAGATCCTCATCATCAAGGCACATGTCCACTCATAGCCAGCCACATGTTACCGTTCTCGGGTCCTCACAGAGTCAACCAGTTGTGTCAGATCATGTGTCGTCAGAGCCTGTGATAGAGCGTCGGTCTACAAGCACTTGCTAGGACATATCATTTTATGTTTTTTATTTATGTTTGAGACATTTATATATTGATCGTCGAGTCTGCGAGCTCTATTTTTGGGATTCCTCGAGATTTTATCCTCTGACATTATTTTGAGATATATATATGTATTTCGAGTCTGGATTATATGCTATGTGTTATGTAATGATGCATTATGTTTTTACTATGTTTATGTGATGTGATGCATGCAATGATTCCTATGGTGATGCATTTTTATGTTATGTGTTGTATGTATTTATTTATGATCAGATGCCTTAGTACTAATGATGATGCTACTTTATGTATGGTGGTTATTTTATGATGATGATGATGATGATGATGATGATGATGATTATGTTTTTGCCACTAATGAATGCCATGTGTATGATTATGTATGAATTGATGTATGATTATGGATTATGCGACATATGGTGCTTTATTTTATGATCCTAGATCCATATGCATTAATGATATGGATGATGTATAAAAAATGTCTAATGTGCTTATATGTTATGTTAATGCAAATGGATTGATGTAAATGCAAATATTTCAATGGATTTATGTAGATGCAAATGTGAAAATGAATTTATGTTAATGCAAATGTTAAAATGGATTTATGTAAATGCAAATGTGAGAATGAATTTATTTTAATGCAAATGTGGCAATGGATTTATGTTAATGCAAATGTGAAAATGAATTTATGTTAATGCAAATGTGGCAATAGATTTATGTTAATGCAAAATGTGAAAATGCAATTCCTATATATGAGCGTGTATGTGATCATTTTTTTGTATTTCATAGGATATCATCAGGAGATGGAGGGAGATAGATTATTAGATAGAAGGAGATGGATGCTAGTGTGGAGAAAGAATAATTCAATATATTTCCAAATGACTAAGAGGTGTTTCTCTAATCATCATTGGGCGGATTATTGTAATGGCCAACAAACACCATGATATGCCACAGATCAATGGTGTACAAGGTCTCACCATCACATAGAACAAGAAGTCACAAACAAGGATGATCATGATGCATATGAGGATCTTAGTTGTCTTAGTCTTTTTGTCACAACCAACCGCAAACAAGAAATACAATCTATGAAACATCGTTGCTCCTCTAAATCCTATGCAGAACATCCTCGAGGAACTAGTAGCATTACAATATGAAAGACAAGACAACCACCATGATACATTGCTGCTCTTCTAAGTCTTGATGTCAAGACATCCTTGAGGAAATAGTAGCATAAGAAAAAAGATCAAATGAGAAGTGCCAATATTAAAGATAGTGTTTGCCAAAGTGTGTCGCAAGGCCAAGTGTTTTGATGTTGAGATGCTAGGTTTGACAAAGTCTACATTTGTGTGTGTTAGATGCTAGGTAATGTCAATTTTAGGAAGGATGCATCCTAAATGATGTTGATTTTGAGGTAATTGATCCTCAAACATCAAGAGAATCCCTCAAAATGCCAGATGACAATGACGATGCTTCAGAAAGACTTATCCTAAAGCATAAACATATGGTAGGTTGACTTGTTTTGACCAAGTTTGACTAAGGTTGACTAAATGACCAAGTTGACCACATGCCAGTGCTAACGTGTTGATTAATGATTGTCAAAGGTTGTTTAAGAGTTGCTTGATTTAGAATATGTGGAAGAAAAGGGAAATTGATTTGGACTTTAGAACAAGATTGAAAAGATTTTGGTTTATTTGAAGATATCTAATGTTTTTGAGAGTGAATGCAACGAACCCTAAATGATTGACCTAGTGTGGCCTCAGTGACTCATCGATTGATGGCCTTTCCTACATCATACACTCAGATACCTCATAGTTCGACACAACCAATGAATTTGTATTATTAACCAAAGATTGAGGCATGATTTTATTTGGACAAACCTAAACAGACTGACCTATTGGGGGTTCAAAGATGAGCCTTGACTACGTAGAAAATGCATAAAGACAACGTAGTTTGACTATGACAAATAATGACATGACTGGCCTAATGAACTATGACTCTATTTTTTAGATTTTTGAGTGTTGTTTGGATGTTTTTTTTATTTCAAAGTTTTAAATTTTTTTAAATTTTTGATGGATATTTGATCTTTGTTTTTCAAGACATTTTATGATTTTTATGGCTTTGTTCAGGCTCATGTGCGAGACCCACTATAGTCAGGTAACAAGGATATTTCCCCCATTTAGGTCTAGGACTAGCCTAGTTTGGATGAAAAAGGACGTGCGTGGGATGAAAGATGGAAGATACATAAGGCATGATGTCAACCATTGCTAGCCATGGAAAGAAATAGCAGGACATAAGACGAATGTCAAGAGTGTGTCGAAATATCGAGCATTGATTGCAGACAAAGGTAGATAGAATGATAGTAGATGGCACAGTAAAGACTGACTATGCATGGTGCCTATTTTCTAGTTTTTCACCATGTACTTATCCAAAGCACCACCGAAGTGGTTTTTATTGTTGGACAAATTATTTCTCTTTACTATTTTTTTATTTTTTTGGTTCCACCAAGATGCCTATTTGCTAGGTTTTCATCAGGGTGACGATTTTTTGTATTTTCTAGTTTTCAGTCAAGCTCTGTGATGCTATGTTTTGAAATTGTGGAGGTCTTGGTTGTTGATAGGTTCTATTAACTGTTCCCCATCTGGAGTAGCCAACTGGTAAGCACCAAAACTGAATGTGGTAGTGATGATATAAAGACCCAGCCAATTAGGCTCGAACTTGCCAGGTTTCTCATGGTTAGATTGATTCTTTGGATTTTGCATTAAGACCAAATCTCTAATTTCAAATTTATGAACCATCACTCTTTGGTTATATATGTGAAAAAGGTGATTCTAATATGCCTATATATGATTCAAGGCATTTTTTCTTCATTCTTCTAATAACTCCAGCTCATGCAGTCGAGATTGTCGATATTCTTCTTCATCAATCAATCCCTTCATGGAGACTCTAAGAGAGGGGATTTTGAACTCAATAGGAAGGATAAATTCAACTCCAAAGACCAAGGAAAATGGTGTGGCTCTAGTAGGTGTGCAAATGTTGGTGTGATAGGCCAACAAAGCAGGATTAAGTTATAGATGCAAGTCATGGCCAACGTCATTAACAGTCTTCTTAAAAATCTTGAAAATTGTCTTATTGGATGCCTCAGCTTGACCATGGATAAATGGTGTTGAATGTGGAAGTGTTCACAAAGCTCACAGACATCCTGATTTTTAAAGGGATGACCATTCTCTGTGATGATGGATTATGGAACACCATACCGACAGATGATGTAGTTAAGGATGAATTTGGAAATTTTATTCTTGGATAAGCATGTGATGGGAATGGATTCTATCTATTTGGTGAAATATTTAGTGGCGGTAATAATGAATTTATGGCC
Organism: Sequoiadendron giganteum; assembly: GCA_007115665.2. NCBI lineage: Eukaryota > Viridiplantae > Streptophyta > Pinopsida > Cupressales > Cupressaceae > Sequoiadendron > Sequoiadendron giganteum. Next base: position 201,810,845 of record CM021107.1, read on the forward strand.
ATGGGTGATCCCACAATACTGGTTTACAATTTCTGGGCAAACTGGACACTGAACTGATTTTTTTTAACAAAATATTCACTTTCGGGCTCCTATAGCAGCTAAACCATGAGGAATTTGAAGATGATGAAAACTATTTATTTGTGACGTTTTGTCTATGGATTCTAAATATATTTTTTTCAATTTTTTTGTAATCAGATTGCACTTCTTTTTACATCTCCTTTGAAAACTAGCTTCCTAAAAAAACAACATTTTTAAGGAGTGACACTCACCACATACAAAATAACTTTTTTTGTATGAAGGATAAAATTATAATTTTTTTGAATTTAGATTTGTAACTACAATATCTACCACTTTCATTTGGTTTCATAGTGTTTTATTAAATATTTTTTCCTTAATCAAGTTTTGAAGTCAAACCAATTACAATTGAAACATAGGTGAACTATATACAACATAACTTTTTCTGTATGTATTAAAATTCAAAAAACAAATTAATGGATCAAGGACATCAATACCCAACCTGAACATACTTTTTTTAATTTTATTTTGATAATCTGTTATTTTTCCACATGTGCAGAACAAAGAGCTTGATTTTTGGTGAAAAACCTATGTTTAATAAAACTAGAAAAACACATATATAATAAAACCAAAACATATTAAAATTATATTCGTTGGATATCTCATTCTGAGGACTACCATGATCATTTGAAATAAATTTGAAATGAATTCATTGGATCCCCCAAAAGGTAAATCAAAAGTGATTTTTTATCAGCATTTTGATAGGTGTAAAGGAGACTCCTTTGTAGGTATGGTTTAAAAATAGCGGGGTTCTATCCAAGGGGGTTTGATCTAAGGTGGTTTGATCAAACCCTCTTTAATTGAAATATTTAAAATGGAACTTTTTAAGCCTTAAATCATTATATTTTCTAAAAATATGTGATTTTAGCAAAAATAAAAATTTCCTAGAAATTGTAAACCAGCTTTGTGGGATCACCCCCATTTCATGAAGTGGGGTGGAATTTACCCACGAGATCGAAACCCCATTGTGAAAAAGGCTAGGGAGAAGTGATGGGATGAAGTTCCTATGCGAGTGCATGAATTAGATCATTATGCACTTAACATTGGTGACATGTTCTCACAAACTGAAGGGCATCTTTTTCCATTCTCAGCCAGTAATACCCAAGTCTCATAACTTTCTTAGCTAAGGTTGGGCCACCTAAATGAGATCCACATATACCTTCATGTACCTCATCTAAGGTTGTTCATGCTTCATCAATGATGAGACATCGAAGAAGGGTGTTGTCAAAGTTGCATCACTATAGGGTGTCACTGATGATGGTGTAATGAGAAACTTTGTAGATAAAGGACTTATGTTGTTTGTTAGAAATGTTTGGCGGGAGATTCTAGGACTAAATATAATCATATATGTCTTGATACCAGGGTGAATTGGGAACATAAAGCTCACAAACTATTTTGAACTCTGGAATATCATAAGTGGGAACCAAAAGCTATTCCACTAAGAACTTGAATTATGACACATTACTTGGAATGTCTAAAATAGATCCAATTGTAGCCATTGTATCTTTCGCCTTGTTTTGTGTCCTAGGAATCTTCTCAAAAGCGATCATGTTGAAATATGACAAAAATCTATCAACCATGTGTTTATAGGGTATCATATTTTCATCCTTGGTGCCATAGTCATCATTGACTTGGTTGATAACTAACTGAGAGTCTCCAAAGACTAGGAGTTCTTTGATTTTCCATTTGATAGCCATTCGGAGTCCTGTTACTAGTGCAGGAGAAGGAAATTCAGAATGACTTGGGAATAGAGTATCCTTGTGGTGTGATAAATAATATGCTTGCTCCTAAGCCATGACCTGTATGGGATCCATCAAAATAAATTTTCCATGATAACCTAGGGCCCACATGGAAGATAAATTCATCTGAGAAGTCAGCTATCAAAGGGTGATCACCTTGGATGTGTGTAGTATCAAGTTGACCTATGATAACATATACTTTTATTGCCTTTTGTTTCATGTATTGTATGTCATACTCACTAAGGATCATTACCCACTTGGCTAATCATCCTGTTAATGTTGCCCAATTGAGAAGATACTTCAATGGATCTATCTTTGCCACTAACTCCGTCTTATGATTCACTATATAATGTCTCAACTTTTGAGTGACAAAGACCACTGTGAGATAAGAAAATTCAATGGAAGTTTAGTTGAGCTCATAACCAATCAGGGTGCGACTAATGCAGTATATAACTCTTTCTTTCTCCTCAAGGTCATTTTGTGCAAGTAATGCCCCTAGTGCTAAAGTGGTTGCAAAAATGTATAGGATTGGAGTTTTTCCATCAATGGGTGGAATTAGAATAGGTGGTGTTAGAAGATAGTTCTTGATCTATTCAAAAGTCATTTGACATTCGTCTATCCACACAAAGGGAATGCCCTTGCATATTAGATATTGAAATAGCTGACACTTGCCAGCTAACTGTGCAATGAAGTGTCTGATGGATTGAAGCCTTCCTTGAAATGTTCTTGGTTCACTGATTCCCTTCGTAGGAGGCTGTCTAGGATTTATTTCACTGTAGCAGGATCTACTTCAATACCTCAGCAAGAAATTATATACCCCAACATATTTCCTAAATTTACACCGAAAACACACTTCTTTGGGTTCAAATGGACCTTGTACTCTTCCAGTGTTCTAAATATCTTATCTAACACTTTCAGGTGATCACTGGATGTCAAATAATTTTCCAGGACATCGTCAATGTAGTCTTCCATTATCATGTGCATAACGTCATGGAATATTATGGTCATGGCTCGTTCATATGTGGATCTTGCATTCTTGAGGCGAAATGGTATGACATTCCAACAATAGTTACCCCAAGGACAAGTGAATGTAGTTTTATGTTGGTCTTTTGGGGTGATGCGAACCTAATTGTATCTCAAGAAACCATCCATGAGGGATATCATCTCATACCAAGTTGTATGATCCACAATGATGTGTATATTTGGAAGTGAAAAATCATCTTTCAGACATGCCTTTTTCAAATCACGAAAGTATATATATATGTGTATTTTCCCATTTGGTTTTGTGAAAGGCACCAGATTGGAAATCCATTCTGCATAATCTATTGATCTTATGAATCCCGCATCTAGTAGCCTGTTGAGTTCATCTTTGACAAGTAGGGCGATTCGCAGATGCATCTTGCATAACTTTTGTTTGATAGGTTTGACCTCAGAAAGCAAAGTGTGTCACAAAAAAATGTACACCTTTGAAGAAAAGGACAATTTTTTGCCTATTTTGGTCCTACTTTAGCTACCCTTTCATCAATAACCATCCTAAAACAACATTTATAGGCCCCTAAGGCTCATTATTTTTGACTTTTAGGCCTATATTTTACCTAAGGAATCATACAAGCCCTAACAAAAAACATCAAAATTATTTAAATATCACCAATCCCACCACAAAAGCCCTTGGTGGGACTAGGTCAACCAAGTTGGCAACCTAGTCCTTTTTAGGGTTTTTTGCATTTTTGAGCAGGAAAATGTCTATCTTGCTAAAAATTATCAATGGGTGTCGGCCTCTTAGGTCAAAATAACTGATAATTAGGTATTGTTACTTATAAATACATGTTTTTAGGTCATTTTTTACTCTCTCTTGGTCATTTTTCACAAGCAACTTCAAGAATCAAGAGCAAAAACATCTTCCACAAGAAGATTCATCTCCATTCTATAGCAAAGTTGAAGCTTAGGGTAGCAAATTAGGGCTTTTGCAGGTCTTCAAGCTCATTTCTCACTCAAGAAATCACATTCCAAAGGGTTGATCATGGATTCCTATGGAGAATCATTGAGAAATCTAGGTTGAGGAGGTGCAACTAGCTACCAAATCACACCTAAAGACTTGTTTTCAAAGTGACTCCATCTTCCATTTTCTCTCTATCTTTAGATTTAAGGTTTGCATCCCATTTGCATTCCTTTTTAAATTCATTTGTAATGTTGTAGGGCATCTTGGATTTAAGTCTTGCATCATTCAAATATCTTGCACACATCTTATTCCAACACAATAGAATAGGGTTTTGTCTTATTTCAGGTTTTCCTAGTTTTAGACACACTTAGAGTTAGGGTTTATGTAGATTTATTGTCTCTTTCAAAGTTGAAAAACAAACTAGAGGTTTGACCAAGGAAAACCCCACATTAGAAACCAAAATATACTTTGTTTTGCAAATGATTTTGTGGGTCTGAGTCTGGATTTCATCGAAGAAGTAAAGTGCAGACCATAGACCTCCGTGTCCACTTTCAGTTTTTCCCAAAAAGCTGAAAGGGACTAGGTCACCAATAGTGGTGACCTAGTCCCACTGGAGGTTTCTATCAATTTTTTTGGTAGATTTGAATACCCAGTTGGCTAGAACAGAGCTTGAAGCAGTTTATGAAAAAAGGGACTAGGTCGCCCAACTTGGCGTAAGTGTCCCAGTGGGCATAAACTTAGATTTTCTAGATTTCCAGAGGCTTGTGCAATCTTTACTTTGACCCTCATTATTTTCCAAGTGCACTTGTTTTATTTTTTAAGTTATTTTACCTTGTATAGTCTCTATCTTTCCTTTGTTGCATAAAATCATGTGTTTTCAAATAGTATAGTTATCATTAGCTTGCATGCAATAGTTAGTTTCATTTATCAAATCATAGCTTTTAGTATAATTAACATTATCATTTCATGTTGGATGTTGTGGTTGAGTTGCTGATATGTGTTTTTCATCAATGTCAACACTATTAGCATAAATGTCTTTAAGACTGTATATGTAGAGGATATTGAGAAAATTGTAATAAAATATGTTACAGGTTGTCTATGAAGTAGTGAAGATCAATATGATGGAAAGTTTAGTATGTGGATAGTGAGAAGTTGTGGATTAAAGGGTTTGTTCTCAATCCTATCTATTTCATTCACTGAAATTTTTAGAGGTGTGCATGAAGATTTGAGCAAGCTATGAGTTTTTGTATTTTGACAATCATTATGTTACTGTAAATGGTGTTCATCGAAGAAGATAATGTGATTTTGGTAATATGAGTTGTTGCGTATATTACTGTGGTGTTCATGGACATTTCCAGATCATGTTTTATCTATGTTTGACGTCCGCATTGTTCATTGTGCTCGCAATCCGAGATTTTCTCTTGCATGTTCATGTTTTTCATGTTCATGGCCGACAAGGTGATTGAAGCGTGTTGTGGATCTTCAAGGAAGAATATTTGAAGGTGCTTTGTGTTCAAGGAAATTATTTTGGGTCTCTACTATGTTGTGTCCGACCTTGGTTGATTCGCATAAATAATCTTTATTGTTTTGGGCCGACAATTTGCATTCATTCTATTATTTTGTTGAAGCTGACATATATCAATGTAATTTCTTGTTGCGGATATATATTTCATTTGAGAAGGGTGTGCGATGTGAAGTGTGCGTGTGCTATCAGAAAAAAGGTTTAAATCATTTGAAAGTAGAGTAGAGTGTGACGAATAGTGAAGAAAAGTGAAGAAGTGTTCATGTGCTTAACTGGAACTATACTAAGGCATTAGCAGATGCTACTTTCTCAGTTCAAATTCTTCAAATGGATTTAATCTTAATATTTTATGTAAGACAGTGAGTCTTCATTTGAGTAGTGAGATCTAGGTAGTGTGCATGAATTCATGTGCATTCCTCATTTATTCTTCTTATAATTTTAACTCAGTATAACTTGTGGATTAACCTTCACTGTGGTTTTTTCCCTTAACCAGGTTTCCAAGCAAAAATCTTGGTGTTATATGTGTTTCTAATGTGTTGTTAATTCACGACTTCACTATTATTAATTGGATCTAAGAATAAGGGTTAATAAGTTTGAAACTATGTGTCAACTAATTTACCCTCTCAGTTGTCTGCCCTTGTGTTGCCAACAATTGGTATCAGAGAAGGTTCCTTGGAATAAGTTTAAAAGCTTGAGGTGATCTGGGATGGTGACATAGAAGAAGGATAGTCTGAGATTTGATGGAACAAATTATTGTCTATGGAAGAATTGAATGGAGTGTCATCTAAGATGCATTGGTGAATCCTACTGGAACATTACAATAAATAGGTATGTTATTCCTCAGAATGGTCCTAATACTACTGCTGAGATTAGGGATGCTGAATATAATATCAGGGTTGAGGAAGCATTGTTGAGTGCTTTGACTGATTCTGAGATGACGATTTTTTTGGATATGAAGAATGATTATGAGGTCTAGAAATTTTTTGAAACTTTATATGAAGGTGGTGCTAATGTGAAGATGCCTAAGCTACAGAGTCTAAAAGGGAAATATGAACTATTGAAAATGGGTAATGATAACAATATAACTACTTTCATGCAAAGAGTGAATGAACTTGTGTGTGGTATCAAATGTGCTGGTGGATAGCTGGATGACTCAAAGTTTGTTGCTAAAGTGCTTATATCCTTCTCTAATGCATACAAAATCAAAGTTGCAGCCATTGAGGAGCTCCAAACTATGACAAATATAACCAGAGATATGTCGATTGGTAAACTTATTACTTTTGAGTTGAGTGAATTCAATGATGCCCTTCCAAAGACATAATCTACATTTAAAGCTACTACTTTCGGGAGAGACAAGCAAAGATATGATCCGGGTGAAAGTTCTTCTAGAAAGGTATTTATGTATGAGGAAGAAATGAGACAGATTGAAGAAGAAGAAAGATAACTGAATGAGCTTGAAGCACTTATTGTCAAAAGGGAAGCCAGAGGAGAAGGTAAGTATAAAGGAAAGTTACCTATAAAATGTTTTTCTTACAATAAGATAGGTCATTTTGCATCAAGGTGTCTAGAAAGAGTTCCTAAGTTAGGACCTTACAAGCCTAATTTTCAAAAGAAGTGTTATTATGCTGCTGATGAAGGTGTGAGAGATAATGAATCTAATAAAGGGAATGCAACTGAAGATGAGTTTTTTTTTCCAACATTTTAACCCTATTCAATTCCTAATATTGAATGAATTATAAGATTTATGTTCCCACAAATGGAAATCCCCTTTCTTCTACGTGAAAAACCCTAGAAAGTCTTAGGGGACCCATCCCTTAACACACAAAACATAAATTTTGTAGTTCATTTTGGTGAAGCCACATTTAGACACATTTTGCTTCTAATTTAGTCTGCATTTGGATCCTAGAAACTTCTTTTAGCATTGCATTGTATGTTCTATTGTTTAAAAAGGCATCCTAGGGTTTCATACATTACCTTGGTGAAAAAGACTCATTTTTGCATTTATTTCCTTCCATAATAGAATTTTTTTGCATATGCCATATAGCTCTACACATTACAATCTAGAATACAACATTTCTCATTAGAAAAACCAAAAAAAACTCAAAAATATGCATACTGGGACTAAGTCACCACCTTGGGCAAGCTAGTCCCAGTACTCATTTTGCATCAGTAATTTTTGAATTTACTTGCCATTTTCTACACTTTTTGTTTGTTACAGTTCATGCTTTGTTTACTTTTAGTATCTTTCTACTATATGGTTATCATTAGCTTAAACATCTTCGAATTTCATGGCATTTATGAATAGCATTAGATCTTTAGAAGTTTCATTTTCAGAATTAGTTCCTAGTTCTTTTAAAGAAAATCCATTGGACCATGAAAACAAAACCATAGAAACACCACATGAAAGAATGCACACACTTCTTCACTATAGGAAAAATATATCATCTAAACCTTTTAGTAGTGATGACTTGGATAAGTTAGATGAAGCTCTATAGGGCTTCCTCTCACTAAGTTCATCCACTAAGGTTTGTGATGATAAACCCCAACCCACCACTAATAACCTATCTCCCAAACCTTTTAGTTGTGATGATATGGGTATGTTAGATGAAGTTCTTCAGGATTTCATCTCACCTAACTCATCCACTAGGGTTTGTGATGAGAAATCTCAAACAAAATATGCCAATGTCATCCAACCTCAGCTTGTCCTATACCCACCTTCCCATAAACCTCCAACCCCATATCAACCTGAATTTACGCTTTACCCTCACAAGCATGATATTGTTGCTCATACTCATTATACTTGAAACAACCCACATTTGCAACAAGCCACCTCAACACCTTTACCATTTCCCAACCCCATATTACCTGAAACACCTCATTTAAACTCACAACTTAGGGAGTATGATTTGGCTGAACAACTTAAGAATATTCCCACGAAGATATCCCTTTGGGACCTTCTTTAGAATTCCCCTAGCTATCATTCTATGCTTCAAATGGAATTTCAACAGATAGTGGCCCCTCTTAGTAAAAATGCTAATGATGTGGAAGCTCTCCTCCAAGAAATGAACACAATTAATGTAGACATTAATTTTTATCAACATGAGCTCCCTCCATTAGAATTAAGAAAGAAAAAAAATGCCTTAATGATCATAACCCAATATGATCACATAGGCATCAAACGAAACCTCATAGATAATGGCTCTACCCTAAATGTGTGCAGTGTGAAGCTTCTTGATAGGCTATGCGTGGGTAGATCACAAATAAAATCCGATTCCTTATCCATTAGAGGATTTGACAATGTTACGAAGAAACCCCTTGGTGTCATCACTTTACCTATTACCATCGAAATGGTTACATTGCTGACTCCTATTCATGTCATGCCCTATGACTTGTCTTATAATATCCTCTTGGGAAGACCATGGATACATGAGATGTATACGGTATCCTCGATCCTCCATCACAAAATGAAATATGCCTATAATAACAAAGTTTACCAAATTGACATAGACCCCGAGCCTAAGAGTTGCTTACAACTTCAAAAGGGAACATCAAGTCCTCTCAACACATTAATTCCTACCTCCAACCTCACCCCTTCTAAGATGAATCAACTCGAAGACAAATCCAAGTTTAACTTACTTGGTGATGATTTGGGATCATTAGAATTCACATGTTCATTTATGGGTGACCGTATTATTAGACAAAAACAGGATGAAAAACAAGAACAAGCAATAGTCTTTTCTACCGAAAATGAAGACGATCCTTCCCACGCATCTACCTCATCTCCTTTGGAAGAAAATGCAACATTTACAAAAAAAAATTGATGACATAGATTATCAACAACCGCCTAACCAATAGGAAATGTAAAGACTTTATGGATGTGGTTATGATCTTGTAAAACAATTAGGCTACAATGGTAAAGGATGTGGAAAGCATGAGCAAGGCATTTGTGTGCCCATTGAACCTAATACACAAGGAACTAAGACCAGTCTAGGGTTTTCCTTTTCTAAAGCTACCAAAGCCAATCAACGACCATCTCTCAACATCAACACTATTACATGCATACCAAGAACCAATCTCATGCTCAAGAATCCTAAATTTTTTGATATGGATTCCCAACTATTCACCTATGTTCATGAGGATGAAGCTTTGAAATACTTGTTAGGTGCTTCAGATAAGACTTCTCGCTCCAAGAGAAATGTCTCTTGTGCTATGATAATTTTTGAGCTCACCGTTAGAGACATTAATGAACCTCCCACAAGTATGGAACAATATGATCAAGAAATTCCTAAGTCAAATGCACTTCCTTTAGGGGATACCATTGAAATACCAATGGACATTGATGATACTGACAAAGTCATTAAAATTGGGAAGTGCCTTGATGATGAAGAACAAGAGGATCTTACAACCTTGCCTCATGATTTTATTGAACTATTTGCTTGAAAATATTCTGATAGGCCTGGAATAGATTCGAAGATAGTCACCCATAGCATTATTCTTTCTAAAAATTCTAAGCACGTTCGTTAGAAGATATGAAAGATGAACCCTAAGATAGCCCTGCATGTTAAAGGAGAACTTGAAAAAATTATAGACGTAGGTTTCATTTGACCTATCGATTATTCTCCTTAGATATCAAACATTGTCGCAATTGCTAAACTTGATAATCCTATTAGGAGATGTAAAAAAACTTGAGACTTGAACAAAGCCTCTTTAAAAAAAGACTTTCCTCTTCCTAACATCAACATGATTGTGGACTCAACTATTGGACATGCTTTTTTATCCTTTTTGGATGATTTTTTTGGATATAATCAAATCTTCATAGTTCCACAAGATGAATACAAGACGACCTTTACATCCACTTGGGGAAAATTTTGTTGGACTATGATGCCTTATGGCTTAAAGAATGTTGGTGCTACTTATCAATGAGCAATGACCTTAATATTGCATGATTACATCCATAAGATCTTAGAAGAATATTTTGATGATATTATTGCTAAATCGTTAACCTGACATGCTAATGTGAGTATCCTTCAACAAATCTTCGAGCGCATGCATAAATATAACATGCGCTTAAATCCAAAAAAGTGTGTCTTTGGAGTAGATAGTGGAAAATGTTTAGGGTTTATCATATCTCATAGAGGCATCAAAGTGGATACAAAAAAATTGATGCTATAATTAACATGCCACCTCCTCACAATATCTCCCAATTGTGTACATTACAAGGAAGGATTCAAGCCATCCATCATTTTGTCGCATCCTTCTTTGATCGTACATTTCCTTTTACACACCTCCTTGAAAAGGATGCAAATTTTGATCGGAATGACGATTGTAAATAGACCTTTTTGAGTTTGAAAGAATATCTTGCAACTCCACCTATTTTACAACTAGTTGTCTCGAAAAAACCTTTCATCCTTTATATTGCTAATTTTTTCCATGCTCTTGCTGCATTTTTGGCTCAACAAGATCTCAATAGAAAAGAGCATCCCATTTATTACATTAGTAGAACTCTCATAGATTTTGAGACATGTTACTCAACAATCGAAAAACAATGGTTGGCTCTTGTATTCACTACTAGTAAGTTGCAACATTACTTGTAACTAAATGAAAAAATACAAGTGATGACAAAGTTTGATCATCTTAAATATCTTTTCAATAAAAAATACCTTTAAGGACATCTTGCTAAATGGGTAATGTTGTTAACTAAGTTTGAACTTATGTTTGTTTCCCAAAAATCAATCAAAGGCCAAGCCTTAACTGACCACTTAGCCGATGCTCCTTCTCCTTTAGCGTTACCTACTAGTGACTCCTTTCCTGATGATAATGTGTTTACCATAGAACTTCCTACATGGGAATTTTACTTTGATGGATCCAAGTGTCAAACAAGCTCTGGTGCTGGAGTTATCTTAATTTCGCCCCTAGGTAAACCTATTCCCTTGTCCTATCACCTCAATTTCCTCTATATGAATAACATAGCTAAGTATTAAACATTAATTGTTGGATTATGTGCTACTTTAGTCATGGGAATCAAAGATATAAAGATCTATGGTGATTCACAATCGGTGATTAAACAACTCAATGGTCTCTATCAAACTAAACATGATAAGCTATCACAATATAAGGATCTCGTCTTGAATTTTTTAGAGCATTTTGACTCATTCACCATTGATAACATCCATCAAAAAGATAATCAGCATGTGGATGCAATGGCTAGTGCGACTTCTTTTATCTCCCCTACCAATCCTTTTGAAAAAATCATGTTTACCATCCACCCAATCATTAAACCTTCCATCATCGATAAACCTGATGATGTCCTCCCAACATTCTTGGATAATTTGTGTGAATAGTATGATGCCATAAATAAGTACTTAAGAGATGGTACTATTCCTAATCGTATGACTAGAAATATTCGCACTCGCCTCAAAATGTTAGCCACTAAGTACATAATCTTGATGATACATTGTACAAAAGATCCTTTGATGGAGTCCTTTTGTGATATATCAAGGACTCTAAAACTCATATTTCCCTCGAACAAGCCCATTCTGGCACTTGTGGAGGTCATTCTGGAGGAAAAATGTTAGTGCAAAAGCTCCTTCGCATGGGTTATTACTAGAAAAAGTTGGAAAAATATTAGTATACGCATGTTAAGTGATGCCATCAATGCCAAGTACATATCAGTTTGATCCATGCTCCTAATTTTGAGCTCCATGCCCAAATCCCTATTTGGTCATTCTCTGTGTTGGGATTGGATCTAATTGGAAAAATCTCCCCACCCTCTTTTGTTGGACATATGTTTATCATTGCTGCTACTGACTATTTCACCAAATGGGTTGAAGTTATTCTTCTCCGGTCTACAACTATTGATGTGATATGTTGTTTCTTATTGGAACACATCATTTCTCGCTTTGGACTTCCTTCTACTTTAGTTTTGGATAATGGTACACCATTTAAAAATAATGATGTGAGGAAGTTCTTGGAGACCTTTCATATTCAATATCGCTTTTCAACACATTATTACCCACAATCTAATGGCCAAGCCGAAAGCACCAATAAAATCCTTGAACAAAGCCTCAAGAAAACTGTTAATCCAAACCAAAACGATTGGTATAAGCAATTGCAATATGTGTTGTGGTCCTATCGCACAAGTCTTCTCTCTTCTATGAGACATACACCTTTCAACGTTGTCTATGGTAGCGAGGCCATCTACCTTTAGAGTAAGAAATCCCCACCTTGCAAATCGCTCTCCAAGGTCTTGTTGATAATGACACCTATACACAACAATGATTACACCAACTTGAAACACTTGATGAACAATGCATCAACACTCTCAAGAATCTTCAAGCTTACATTAAAAAAATTCAATGCAAACACTATATTGGTGTCATTCCTTAGACGTTTAACAAGGGCGATTTGGTTTTATATGAAAATCAACGAAACACTACTGCTGACTATGCTAACAAAGGAAAGTTCAGTCCTAATTGGTTAGGCCCCTATGTGGTCAATACAAATTATGGATTTGGTTCTTACACCTTAACTGAGTGTGATGGTACTCCTCTTAAAGACCATATTAATGTCACGCATTTGCGTCGGTATTATGTCTAAATCCCCTTTTGGATGGTATGAATTATAAAGAAGTGTTGTTGGAGTTATTGGATTCTATCCTATATTCTTTATCAATGCTTCATTCTTGACAAATAATTACACATGTTTCTTGAACACTAAAGTACTTATTTAATTTATTTTATAATTTCTTTAGATTTCATACTATTCGAAAAATTCGTCTTCTGTGATATGTTGCTTTATGATCATAGGTGCATAGCATGCTTAATCTTTATGTTTTATTAAGGAAAACTTTAACATTTTTTAATTAGATCACATAAGGTTTGTTAAATCATGTGTACATTAATCAAGTAATCTTAAAAAGGATATTCAATTAATCATATTTCCATTTAACATTCACACATTAAATCAACACGTATAATATCAAAATGTATGTATATATATCAAAAAATTTATGTACATGTCATCATAATATACAATGTCACTAAGTACTGTGATTACAAAATCCCTAAGGATCTAGTACTTGCATTGCATCAATGGTCGGACGTCAGGAGACGGTCGTGCATGATTGTGATCACGATCCACTAAATCTGATTGTCAACTCCATCCCCTCCATCTGTGCAAGTGTCACCCACTTCTCTCCTACTATTCAATCCCTCTCTACCTATAGTCGTGCCACCTCTCTTTCTAGTCTCTCCACCTATATTGAAGTCTATGATGATTGTGCCTTTGGTGCAGCCCTAGCTCAGTGGATCTGTCTCCTGAAACCCTCGTATGCTGCCCATAGTTTTGTTAAGGGTCTCAGTGTCTCTAGATCTTGCTCCACAATAGGTGGGGGCATGAAATTTAATTCCATATCCTCCTCATCAAAAGACACAAGCACTATCTTTGCAGCTGCTTGATGGTAGAGATCCCACCAATCCTCTGAGGGCCCTGTAAGATGGAAATAAAATGTAATCAATACACATCATGATATATATATATGCATCAAATAATACATCGAAATATAAAATAAATGTATCAAAATTAAATATAATCACCTATATCTCTGGTGGGATGAGTGATATCAACCTCATCCTATGCAGGGGGCATGGATGATGTGCTAGCCTCTCCTCGGCTATGAATGTTTGTGCCTATTGTTGCTATTGTCAGAGATCTAGTCATATGAATGGGTGTGGTCTCTTCCAAATCATATTAGTCCTCAGTTGTTGCCCCCTCACTCTCACTCATGGGTGGCTCCTCATCCTCCTCCTCCTCCTGATCCTGATCCTGATCCTGATCCTCTCCTTCATGTCCATCATAATATGGGTTTGCATCCTCATCAATAATGTCAACAAATATATATGTAGCCTTATATCATGTCTCCTCGGCTTTTTCCTCCCTCTCATATCCCTCATCTAGTACTGGTCCTGCATCCCCTACTAGCTCATCACTCAGAAACATCTGAGCTAGTCGTGATGATATCCACCACTCCTCATGATCACAACTGGCACCGACTTCATCTGTATTAGAGATTGGCGACTGATCATGATCAAAATAATCAGAGTCACTATAGATGACATCATCTAGTGTGAACCATGTTGTGTCACCAGGTCTCCAAGAACTCTTAACTGACCTCCTAAAAGATGACTATGCTTGAGGTGGTATCTGAATCTATCCAAACTATCTCATCCCTCGATCATAGTAGAAGGAACGCACTATGTGATCATGCTGACCAATCAAAAATATATCTAACTAGAGTTTCCTCATTTTTTTCGTATTATCTAGCGACTATAACACAAGTTGATAACATCTCCACAATATATCATCCTCCTCAAGTCAGTTGAATCTCACCTGCCAAAATTCTAAGTCCCCATACTTCCGTAGCCATCGGATAGGATAGCCAAATGCCTGAGGATACCCTACTATTGTTGGACATGGGAATCTAGTCAATGTGGTGCATGCGATATGCTCCAAGAACCACACCTGTAGAAGTGTACAGTGTACCATGTTGTTTAGCTCTTGGAAGGAAAACTACCCAAGATCATAATATAAATGTGCAAGGATGCATCGTCCCCATGCATACACTATCTTGTGCTCCACCATCTCCTGTATTAGGTGCACTAGCCCACCCTCCAGGTGTGTTGCTCATCCATCTAGGAGGAGCACCAATGTGACGGTGTGCATCATAATCCATCTCAGCCCTGGCCCTCATGAATACAATAGAAATTCCAAATCAATCTATCTCACAACTCTATCATCATGAACAAGTCCACCAAGACAATACTACATGTTTGCTTGCAGCTCGTGGAAGGACCAACCCATCTAAAGGATCACCCACTCCCCTCGAATAGGGACTCAGAGTATCTGATGTATGTCCTCTAATGTGATGGTCATATCACCCATCAGAAGGTGAAAAGTGCATGTATCTGCATTCCAACATTCGTACAATGCCATCAACATAGCATCATGGTACCTCATGGAGGCATGAGGTACGCCCAATAAATACCTACCTCCTGTAGGTGCTTTGTATTTGTCATTGACAAAGTGGGGACTATGTCTCTCAGAAAACTCAATTGTCTCCTACCGAGATGATGACAAGATCATGTGGGTACCTATCATAATCATCAAAATATGCTCTCTAAATCATCTAATATCTTCAATTTTACTCTAATTCATCATGAAAGTGTACTAATGTTGTCCTAGTGTGATTTGTATAAGGCTCTAGACACTTTAGAACCCTTTTGGAACACTTCACAAAGAAACATGACACTTTGCAAAAAAGTGGGATACTTTGCAAATAAAAGGGACACTTTGCGAACAAAAGGGACACTTTGCGAACAAAAGGGACACTTTGTGAACAAAAGGGTAACTTTGTGAACTTTTTTTCTAGGATCCTAAATTAACCTAAATATGCGTATAAATCATCTCATAATTGAATAAAACCACAAAGAAAAGGTACCAAAATCGACTCACCTCATGGTGTCGTTGGTCGCTGGCCACCTAGTCTCGCAATGCATCTAATTTCGTAGGTGTGAATCCATGTGTGCTCAACATCTTTTTCTATCTCCTCATCTCTCTCAAGCTACAAAAGGTAAAAAAACAAGTAAGTGAAACTTTACTCCATTTTCATTCCTTTTACTCTATCTCATTTTTCATATAAGCACATTTGTACTTCTACCATTTTAGACCTTTTTAGTGTGCTTTTCATTCAAATCAACATACCGAGTGCTAGTGAACTCCATTTTTTATGTTGTTTGTTGCATTAGAATCATGTTTCCACACCATACATCATCACTCACCTATCAGTATGTGGCATGGTACTTGGAAATTCCCTTTGATATAAGTGTCTTCATTTGATGTGGCTAGATTTCTACCTTGATTCCACCTTTGTAAAGCAAGCAGAATCAAGGGGGGCATACATCTACCCTGTAAGTTGATTTCTAGGAATTAGATAAGAGGATTTTTTTTGGATTTCTAGTGAATTTTTTTTGTAGGATGCGATTCCTAATTGTGTGGTTTTGTAGATGACTACACTAGGGGCTTCATTCTCCCACCTTTTAATGAGTATCCTTTTATGAAAATGAAGTGCATTGTTTAGAGTCATTTATCTTAAATATGCATGTAGAGTCATATGGGCGCTAAAGTGGGGGCTAAATATTTCACTAAAACTTGTATAACTTTCAAGAAAAGGACAATTTTGTGCCTATTTTGGTTCTACTTTAGGTACCCTTTCATCAATAACCATCTTAAGACTGCATTTATAGGCCCCTCATGCTTGCTATTCTTTACTTTGAGGCCTATTTTACGTAAGGAATCATACAAGCCCTAACAAAAACATCAAAATTATTTAAATATCACCAATCCCACGTCAAAAATCCCCGGTGGGACTAGCTCGCCCAAGTTGGTGACCGAGTTCTTTTTTGGGGATTTTTGCATTTTTGAGTGGGAAAATGTCTATATTGCTAAAAATTCCTAATGGGTGTCGGCCTCTTAGGTCAAAATAATTGATAATTAGGTATTGTTGCTTATAAATACATGTTTTTAGGTCATTTTTCACTCTCTCTTGGTCATTTTTCACAAACAACTTCAAGAATCAAGTGCAAAAACATCTCCCACAAGAAGATTCATCTCCATTCTACAACAAAGTTGAAGCTTAGGGCAGCAAATTAGGGATTTTGCAGGTCTTCAAGCTCACTTCTCACTCAGGATCTCACATTGCAAAGGGTTGATCATGGACTCCTATGGAGAATCATGGAGAAATCTAGGTTGAGGAGGTGCAACTAGCCACCAAATCACACCTAAAGACTTGTTTTCAAAGTGACTCGATCTTCCATTTTCTATGTATCTTTAGATTTAAAGTTTCCATCCCATTTGCATTCCTTTTTACATTCATTTTTAATGTTGAAAGGTTTCTTGGATTGAAGTCTTGCATCATTCAAATCTCTTGCATGCATCTTATTTTAGCACAATAGAATAGGGTTTTGTCTTGTTTCAGGTTTTCCTAGTTTTAGACACACTTAGGGCTAGGGTTTATGCAGATTTATTGTCTCTTTCAAAGTTTAAACACAAAATAGGGGTTTGACCAAGGAAAACCCCACATTAGAAACCAAAATATAATTTTTTTTGTAGGTGATTTTGTGGGTCTCAGTTTGGATTTCAGCGATGAAGCAAAGTGTAGGCCATAGACCTATTTCTCCACTTTCAATTTTTTTTGAAAAGCTGAATGGGACTAGGTTGCCAATAGTGGTGACCTAGTCCCAGTGGAGGTTTCTATCAAAGCTTGGGTAGATTTGAGTACCCAGTTGGCTAGAACGAAGCTCAGAATAGTTTACCAGAAAAGGGACTAGGTCACCCAACTTGGCATAAGTGTCCTAATGGGCATAAAACTTAGATTTTCTAGATTTCCAAGGCTTCTGCAATCTCTACTTTGGCCCTCATCAGTTTCTAGGTGCACTTGTCTGTTTTGTTAAGTTATTTTACCTTGTATAGTCTCTATATTTTGTTTGTTGCATAACATCATGTGTTTTAAAAGAATACAGTTTTTATTAGTTTGCATGCAATAGTTAGTTTCATTTATTAGATCATATAATTTAGTGCAATTCACATAAGCATTTCAACCCTATTCAATTCCTAATATTGAATGAATCACAAGATTTATGTTCCCACAGAGGGAAATCCCCTTTCTTCTAGGTGAAAAACCTTAGAAAGTTGAGAGGACCCATCCCTTAACACACAAAACATAAATTTTGTGGCTCACAAAGGTAGATGGTGCAATAATAATGTGGGATATAATCCTGAAATATCGGCGTAGGACCATGAAAAGTTGACTTTTTGCTTTGTGAAAAACTCTATGAACTCGAAGTTCTCTTTAGTCAATGATGCTGCAAAGAGAAACATCTTAGGATTTTCAAGTGTGGCTACATTGAGTTCCATGGTATCCTCAATGAACATGGCTTAGTTTTCCTGTCATGAGAAGAAAATCTAATTCTCTATCCATAGGGGTCTCAGGGAGGTTTCCACCTTCAGATACGTCCTTTATTTTCACTTTTGTATTGTTAGAAGGTGCCTTGTGGAGCTTTCACCTAAAAACGTGTCCCTTTTTGTTTTTTTTTTCTTATTTTTCTGACTAGAGGATTGAATAGTCTCCCTAATGTATGCAATAGAATCAAGATCTATGGTGAATCCAGCTTTATGGTCCCCCCTCAGTTTTCCCTCACAGAGCCCCATGAATTCTATGATAGCTTCATCATTCTGAAAAATATCCATAACAGGTGAGTCATGTTGGTCCCAATCAACAAGTTGTGGATATACAAGGAAAATGCCATCATCTGTGTTGCTGAAAGGCAGAGATAATGCTGAAAGCATGTAGACAAAGGTTGAAAGGATAAAGACTGATATGTCTTCAAAGTCGCAAGAGGATTCTATCCAAATGTCTTCTTTATTTGTTAGACAAATTGGTTTAATGGTCAAAATAAGGGACAAAGGCAGGCATATTGGACCCTTGGTTAGAATAGGAAATAGATGGGTTTGACACATGGAAATCAGACTCAGTGCAAATAGGTTCAAGGGGTAGTTTAGGTTTTTCATCGTCATGAGGCCAAAAGAGTTGTACCTAGGCTTCATTTGTAGTGGGAATTTTCCAAAAGGTTCAATGTTAAAAATTTGACTAAATTTTTCATCAAAGGTTCACTTGGTTCTCAAAACATTTCGTCAAGATCATGGTCACTTAGGGATCCCTCAGAACCAAATTCCTACTCATGGGAGTCAGTCTCGGTACGGGAATCTTTGATGGTCTCGACACTTTCAAAATAATTTATGCACTAACTCGAAATTACATGAGTATGTGGACCATCAATATTTATTGGCTCAAACCCTAACCCGAAATTCTTTGGTCTTTTGGATGGAACTATAAGTTCTCTTCTTCCTGTCTTGTTTATACCAAGGCCACTAGTTCCATCATAGCCTTTTGCTTTCATCATATCATAACCTTTTTCGTACTACTATACTAGAAGTGGAAGTGAGTCTTCTATGTACTTGTAAATCTAGGCCAAAATATCTTCAATATCTTCATCATTCATATCTCCCCTTTTTATGAGTCATTGTTAGAGGAACTTTAAATATCACTTTTGGTTCTATTCTGAAACAAGGTCTACCATGAGTTTTTGGAGACTTGGGTATGGTGGTGATGTAGTAGGCAATGTGTAATTTGTATGTGCCACAACCTTCATCCTGGATCTTAATGCCTGGATCGACACTTGGAGTAGTGGAAGTAGGTTGTGTGATGGAGGTCGAAGGAGTAAACGTAGATGGTTTGGAAAGTGTGGATGGATCAATGTATTAGGAAGAAGTGGATGTTGAAGCTTCACGATTAATGGGAACTTGGTGGTCCATAATGCCTCTCAAGTTGGTGCAATACTGGAAGGGATCGAGATCTCTAGGTATGGAAAATTTAGACATAGATGGTAAGTGGATGGTATGGCTTTTAAGGCATGGATCCAAGGTCGACCAAGTAGGATGTTATATGGTAGCTCAAGATCCAGGACCTGACATGTGGTATCTACAATGACTAGCCCCACATGGATGGGGAGTGTAATGATTCCCCTAGAAGAGCATTCCTCATCATCGTATGCCTTTATAATAATGATTTTAGTGGCATCCACACATGCATCAAAGAAACCTAGTGCTTTGACTAGTTTTAGGGAGCATATATCCAATCCTACTCTGCCATCTACTAAGATTCATCTAACCTTGTGTTTATGGATGAATAACTCAATGTGAAGGGCATCATTGTCAGATGGTTTAGGTGAGGAATAGTCTTGGTCCAAAAATGTGATGTGATGAGGAGTAGTTAAGCATCTGACCATGGCTTCAAGGTGGTTGACATCAATTTCATTAGGTACAAAAGACTCCTGTAAGAGCTTATCAAGAATGGCTTTGTGTACTAGTGAGATGCGTAGTAGCTCAAGTATGAATATTTGAGTGGGCGTTTTATCCAATTGGTCAATAAGATTGAATTGGACTTTAGGTTGTGACTGTTTGGCAGAAGGACCGGGTATTGTGATCTTTGGCTATCTAATAGGAGGACCAACTATTGTGACTTTTCCATTACGGGTGGTGCAAATACACTCTGGCATCTTCTTGATGGTGATAGTATTGATGAGTTTGTCAGCAACTCAAAGGTGATTAATTATAGGTCCACCGAAATAGTCAAAATTAGTACGAGTATAGTTGGCTCAATTATTAGTCTTGGACTTGATGTAGGGGGGTTATTTGAACCATGATCTTGTAGTGGGTTTTTGTGAATTGTATGGTCTGAGTTTGAAGCAAATTTTTGACCATCTATTTCAATGACACAAACTTCAATAAGATCATGTATGAGATTTCTCAATTTCCTACAAGAAGAAGTTTTATGCCCTTTTTCCTAATGACAGTCATAGAAATAATTTTTATCTCGCCATGATGGTTTGAACTTCCCTCAGTTATATGGTTTAGGGTCCTGTACTATTGTCACATTTTTTTGAATGAGCTTCTTAAGGACAATTGCAATTGGTTCACCCAAGGGGGTGTACATGCGTCTTTTGGGAAATTGTCTAGTTTGTCTTGGTTGACCTTGGTCTTTATTGTTCTAGATGGCATTTTTTGTAGGAATTGGTGTGGTCAGGGGAGGGTTCTGGAGTTGAGATCCTCTAAGCATAATTGCAGAACCTATCACATTCACTACTTTAGCATCAAAGATGCCATCATTGGTGATATGCTTATTCTTGACCCAATATTTCTTTTTGTCATTAGGTGGGTTTGGATTCACGTTCTTATTCGAATATTTGAGTTCTCCTTTGGAAATAAGAGATTTTTCTAGTCGGACTCCTTTCTCGACTAGGTTTGTGAAAGTGGTGCAATAATGGACTTGCAATGCATATTTCAATTGGCTAACAAGGTTTTGAACAAACAAGTTGACCTTCTCCTTTTCCAGTATTTGAACAACATGACTTGCCAGCCCCTGCCATCTTTGGAGAAAAGGAATGAAGGCCTCACCAATGTCCTCTTGGGTAGTCTTATATAAAGTGGCAGTGGTAATATTAGAGTCGATATTATAGTAAAAAAAGTCTACATATTTATTAGCAAGTTCATCACATGACTTTATCCCTTTGGGAAAGAGAGAAAACAAATCAAGTGCAGGACCTGTGAGACTTCTAGGAAAGAGTCTCATTAGATAGGTATGTTCATATGTAACTTCCATGCAATTGGTCATAAATTCTCTTATGTGCTCAATGGGATTATTCTTACCTTTGTATCTGGAGAAGTTGGGTACCACATATCCTAGAGGGAACAGTGGCATGTGTAAGTTCATGTCAAATGGGTATGGACATAAATCATAATATGTTTGTTTCTTATTATCAGAAAATTCCATATTCTCCACTTGTTTTTGTAGGGTAGTGAGTTGAAGTGTGAGTGCCTCTACTATAGTGTTGTTTGTTGTGTCACACATGCTAGTAATGGGTA
Organism: Sequoiadendron giganteum; assembly: GCA_007115665.2. Taxonomy (NCBI): domain Eukaryota; kingdom Viridiplantae; phylum Streptophyta; class Pinopsida; order Cupressales; family Cupressaceae; genus Sequoiadendron; species Sequoiadendron giganteum. The sequence continues at coordinate 201,832,656 of CM021107.1, forward strand.
TTGTATGAGTCCCCATTTGTTGTGATGGTACGATTTGGTGTGAGATGTATTGTTGTGAAGCGTATGATGTATTTTGGGTCAAAATTTGTTCGTATTAGTGTTTTGAGTGGGAGTGTGTTGTTGTGTATGGATATGAGATGCATATGTGGGAATGTGTACTCCAACAGTGTTAGATTGTATTTGTGGAATCTTCTGCCCTTGCAAGTTTTGATAACCAAATGGAGTCATGTGTGGTGTTACTTGGTTGCCTTGTCCAAATTGGTGAATATGGCCATGTGGGATATTTGTATTTTTCCTTTGGAGAATATGAGTGTGGGTATTGACTTACAATGGGACATGGACATCGTTTTGAGGACCTTGAATAGTAACTCATCTTTTGTTCCTCCCAAATGGGTTTGACAAGTTTTTTCCCTTGGTATTAGTTGATGACCCAAGTAAGAGGCTTTATAATGTCATTCCCATAGCACTAGATGAAGAGCCAAATAAAAGATTTGATGAATTTTTCCCCATTGTATTGGTTGAAGACCCAAATGTAGCACCAATAGTTTGTGACAAAATTGTTGATATGTGTGGGATTAATTGCGATATGGTGTGGGATACGGTTGATGTTCCCACAATAGATGTTATATTGATCATGTGAGATGTGTTTTCAATGGAGGTTTTAGGGGAAGTAGCATTGATGGTGTTAGTTGCATTTTGTGTGGTGGCACCAATGGAGCTATTGTTTGCATTGTCTTGTGGTGTTGATTGTGGTTGACTAGTTTATGTAGTAGGATCAGGAGATGCTGCTCTTAAAGTATTAACATCGAATCCTCATAGAAATTTAGCCCCTTGGTGTATAAGTATGGCTAGATATCTCTCTAAATATTCTAAGAGTGGTTCTTCTACAAAAGAAGCCACTTTTGGGTCTTGGGTAGCGACTTCTACATATTCCATGAATACTTGTCCATTTTCATCCCTTTATATAAATTATTCAAAGGGGTTGCGTGAGGAAGATTCTATGTTCATGTTACTATAGGGGTTGATGAAAGATGTCCCCATATTTGTGTTAAAATTCATGTCATTAGGAAGGTTGTAAGGGTTTTTGTCTTGTTTTTCTTTGTAGCCTTATCTCAACCATATAAGACTTTCTCAAAAGATGGAAAATGGAAGATGAACAAATCTATGTATGGAAATGCTATGACACTATGCTTTTCGATTTTAAAATAAGGAATGCAATAGTGATAATTTTGTCAAATGCAAAGTGATAATGAGTATTAAAATTAATGGTGGAAGACTAAATTTTTTTGAGGTATGACAATTCCACTGCAAGGTGTAATAAAACTCTAAGGCAAAATAAATTATGGTAGACTTTTATGAAAGGTTTACTAAGCATTCAAAGTTTGGTCAATTTCTCAATTTTGATTGTCAAAATGACTATTTGTAGGACTAAGTTTAATGACAAAGTAACAAGGTGAGGTTTTTAAAAAAGACTTATGAGCTGGAAATGTCTCACATAAAAGGAAAAACACTAAAGAAGTAATTTTGGCTTAGTCCAATGACAATCTACTCTTGAAGGAAAAGGTTTCACAAAGTATGGAAAGTGTTCCTATTCTAAAGTCTACAAAAAATGAGGACCTAAGAGGTTTCTTAAGTTGAGAATGGTTGTGGAGATTTAAGATGCAAATAAAACTTGCAATGGTAAACCTATGGTAAAGCTAAATGCAAACTAAAGGTGCAAAGATGGATGATTTGAGCAAGTCTTTTTCTGGTTTTTGAACAGAGGCTAGTGAAGAAGATTGTTTAGAAACAGATCCACAATGTTTGGTTTTAGATTTGGACAAAGATAATGCTTTCCCTTAATAACAAACAAATGCATCATTTTAGGTATCAATTACATCACAGAGATCAAATGCATCATTCCAGATTGTGACTACCTTGCAAGATTAGCAAATGTGTCATTTAAGATTGTGACTATGGTTCACAAATGAAAATGCCTTGTTTGAGGTATCAAATGCATCAAAAAATAGTCAGATGCATTTTAAAATGTCTCAGATGCATTTTAGGTTTGAATAAAGTCTAGTTTTCTTGCAATTTTTGGTAGATTTGTGAGGTTGTTTCAATTTGACTATGTTTTTCTAAATCTATAAAAGGTGTCTTATGTTTTTATTACTTCATAAAATACTTGGAAAACACATGATTTTATCTTGATTTGTTTGAAACAAGCACAACCCTATGGATGGCAAGGACTTTATTCACTAGATTCCCACTTGGGTAAACCAACCACGCTTATTCTTAGAGGATGATTTAGAAGCTTGGCCAAATTGGATCCCCCTTACATGACACTCACTTCTCAAGTCAACCAAGCTTCAAGTTCTCATGAATCTCCCATGAAAAACTCTTTATCTCTACTAAGAACCATGAAAATGTGGGATGACTTGAGAGGTTAGACCTCTTGTACCAGCAAATAGAGGATTTTTGGCAAACTAAACAAGAGGGTTTTAGTGAATACTTGGGAACATGGCACCTCACACGAATCTAGAAAACCACTTAAGGCTTTAATCACTCTACTAGGGTCTCTTATACCTTTAAAAGAAAAGGTAGGTACCCTATTTTGAATGACAGTGCATGGCTAAGGCCTACATACCATGAGGACTTAACGGTTTAGTCTCCTCCTTTTATATACTTGACCAAGCGAAAAACCGATTGGAGTTATTCCCTCTTTTGAGGTAGGCCCCTCTAAGGTTTAAACAAAAGTGAATTGAAAACTTTGTTTTTGGTCATCCAAGATCACCCTAAGGTGCAAGGATATTGCATACATAAAGATTTCAACCCACACTCACAAGTTTGTTCATTTTAATGCCCCAAATTGAAATATGTGAGTGGCAAAGCAACAACCTCTAAGTGTTTTTGTTTCTCAAGATCACAACCAGGCACATGATAATTGCATACACACTAAGGAGTTATCACTATAGCACAAGACACATCAAACACTTGTTCATTTTAAACCCAAGATTATTTTGAAACAAGAAAAAATTATTTTTAAACCAATTCTATGAGAATGCAAGTAAAATTTAGCCTTGATGATTTTCAATGTAAGTTGTGTTCATTTTAAATCCATGAGTGAATGCATGTTCATTTTAAACCATGAAATGTGAATTCAAGTTGTAGTTGTGATTGTTTGTTTGTTTTCTTGCTTTAGAATTGAAAAAGAAAAATCATCAACAAGAAAGGGTTAGTATCTCATTCTAGCTTGTCACATGTTGCCAACAATAGATTAGTAACCAAAAATACCTAACCTAATAAAACTGAAAAGAGAAATCTAAAAAATATTGTCAAAAACTGAATGTACACCTGCAACAAGAAAATGCATCATTCTACCTATCAGATGTGTTGCAACATTAGATGCATTGCAACATCATATGCATTGTTCTGGATAGCAGATGTGATGCAACAAATCAAATGTGTCGTTTGGGTTGTCAAATGCGGCTGGGTTTTGTGAATGCATCATTCCTGAAAGAAAATCCATCACGATGCATCAAATGCAACTCAAAAGGTTGTGTTTGCGATGTTCCATACCTGTACTTGTGAAAAAGATGAAAAATCTATACAAAAATGTGCAAAAAAGTATTTTTGGTGTTGGGTTCACTAATGTAACTAAGGCAAAAAGTTAGGTTAGCATGAAAAAAATGCATAATCAAAACCCTAGTTAAAAAATGAAGTACAAAAGAGGAGATATGCATAAAATAAAGGAATATTTCACCAAGTAGCCTTTATGCACTCCATGATTGACCTCCATTTCCCTTCTCCATTTGCTAAAATATGAAGTTTGCCCTCAGATTTTGATGAGAGACTATTAGTCTATGACAAAGCCTTAAGAAAATATTGAAGGATTCTACTATTCAACACTAGAAAGTGGCAAGTATGAGACAAATCAAAAGCCTAAAGTCTACAACAAGAAACCATGAAGTCAAAATATCCAAGCATGAAGTGACAAAATGAGGTTGACATTGCCTTTTTATAGAAAAGCAAGTGGAGAATCAAAATAGAAATTTAAAATTAATTTATTTTTGAGGTTGAGTTGACCTTTTGAATTAAAAATTAATTTAATAAAAAAGGTGGTGGGGCCATGTGACACTAAATAATGCTTTTAAATTATTTACTTTGTGAAAAAGTGGGTAATTTTAAATAAATGATTTTATTTAAAATTAGAAAAGGCCAAGGTGGATAATAATTAAATAAATTATAGGAATTTATTTAATTATAAGAAGAAATAAGGAATTAATTTAAGCGCGCTTGAGCTGGAGCAGTACTAGGATGGGTGACCTCCCGAGATGGACCAATGCTTCACCTAGATGCAATGAGTGCTAAGTGGACCATTCATTATCATGAGAGATGGGTTCTTGTGAACTACTACTCATGAATCATGGGTCAATGAGTTTGAATTGAAAACTACACGGTCGAATCCTGATAGCAATATCTTAAATTAAGGATGTATTTAAATAAGTAAGTTTATCTATTTAAATAATTAGGAGGAAATAAGAGACAAATAATAATTAAATAAGTTTAGGACTTTATTTAATTACTGAAAGACATAAGAAATTGGCGATGCATTTAAATAAAATAAATGTAATTTATTTATTTAAATAGTCTGGAGGAATAAAAGACATGAACTAATTAAATAATAAATAATTATTTAATTAATAGTCAAATTTGGACTATAGGACATAATTAAATATTTTAATTATGCTAAGTAGAAATATGGAGAAAATAAAGTTTGGAGGTCTAGGTCAATTTTATGTGTCTACATTTTTCCCCTCTTTGTCATAATGTAGTTTATCATATTGTGACAAAGAAAATTCAATCTAGAATATGCCCCAATGAAGGTACGGAGTGTCTATGCCCCCTTTGGAAAATTTGTGAATTTTGGCCTAGAGTCGGTAAAATTTGGAAAGTGTCCCGATAAGTCAATTTGATGACCAGAAAAGAAATGGTGCAATCACTTTTGAATTCTGATGAGGTAAAAGTAGTCAACAGGGCGGTCAAATAGGTCAAATAGTGCATCCAATATAAACCCTTCAAGAAAACCCTAATTTTGACTGTATAAATAGGTTTGATTTGCATAAAAAGGTAACTCATTTTCACCTTTTACTCTTAGATATTTAGAGCTCATAACTAGAGGTTATTGTGCGAAGATGTTGATTCTCGAGGAAGATCATCATGGATACCAAGTACGGACCTACCGATGGCTAGAGAGCACAAACCCCTCGATATGTACCCTATACCCATTTCATATTTTTCTCATTTTACATGTTTTTTAGGTCATCAAAGTTAGAGTAGCAGATGCATTGCGATTCATCTACATTCATCAACAACACAAACATAATTGCATTGCACACATTTGATGCATCACGATGCAAGTGTGAAAGGTAGGCTAGGTCTAGGTTCAAAACAACGCAAATGCAATTTTGTGCAATGCATGTGCCAGGTTGAGAGACACAATCACTAGGTTACAACAAAAATGTGGGTTTATGCAACACAAATGCCTCAAACTGGCGTAACTAATGGGGGGATCAACACAAGTGCTATATAAGGATGCATCTTTCATGTAAAATGATGAAATTGATGTACCACGACACAACTACGAGGACAAATGATGCATTTGACTATCGTGACATAAGTGAAAGGAAGAATGACGAATTGACTTTAGCTAGGGTTAACCTAGTTTAGACTTAATTTCCTTGTATATGTTTGATCAAATAGATGATAATGATGATTTTGAATGGTGTGCTAACCTTCATTTTTGTGTATGTAGAGATGATTACCACCCATTTACACTCAAGAGTTTTGCCCGGTGACGTATGTATTTAGAGATTGGCTAAGTCAAGGTGAGAAAAGGTGGATGATGTTCCTAGGATTATTCCATGTGACCTATATTCCCATTTTCTAGACTAATAGGGGTCTATTGATAGCACTTGCAGAGAGATGGCACTCTGAGACTTGATCGTTTCATTTACCGATAGGAGAGGCCATGATCACACTTGAGGATGTGTACCAGATCTTGCAGATTCCCATTAGTGGAGAGTGGGTAGTCTATGATATGTGACAGGGATTATAAGCTATCACAGAGTATTATGATCATGATGATGTAGCCCAGGTGGGGATTCATGGTTATGAGATCAGCTAGGAGTTCATGGTTGAGCATTATAGCATATGGGATGCAATGTTGTCCACTCTCATTTCCAGGGTTTTGATTCTAGATTTCCATGGTCATGGATTTTTGATTGGACGGGGTGATGTTCTCGTTAGGATGAGGCAATATAGGATAGTATTTTCTTGGGGTTCATGCTTGCTAGGCATGTTATAGCATCAGTTACATGATGTAGCATATAGGGAGGTGATTAGTATCAGTTGTGGCACTACACTTTTGATGATTTGGGCCTGGGAGCATATTCTTGTATTTCAGCCACTAGTACAAAGAGGAGATGGGGGTGGTGATGGAGGAGATGTGGGAGGTAGAAGGGGTAGTGGGAGAGGTCAGTGACAGGGGAGGAGAGTTAGACAATGATTTGAGTGGGAACCATTGTCACCCATCCTTGAGGAGGGAGAGGAGGAAAGGGAGGAGGGCCGACAAGAGGAGGGTCGTTAGGAGGAGGTCAGATTAGAGATAGAGCAACTAGCAGATCAGCCAGAGGTACCTCGATAGGAGGAGGTCCGTCAAGAGATGGAGGTGGAGATACTGAGGGATGAGGAGGCATTAGATGTTGGTGGAGGGGAGGATGATGTAGATATTTGTGGAAAGGATGACATGGATGAGGAGGAGAGGCACATTAGAGAGCAGATGGTGGAGGGTGAGGAGAATGTAGCTAGGAGACCACTGTTGCCTCGAGATGCTATAGTAGACAAATGATTGGAAAATATGCAGAGCAAGTTGGATGAGGCCCTCGCTCATGTCAAATCATTGGAGGCAGAGTTAGAGGTCACTAGTGTAGAGAGGGATTAGGTAGTAGTCAAGCAACAAGAGGCATAGATTTGGTGCTATGAGCTTTCATAGCTATTTTTTGGGCTAGTGGGAGAGGTAGCCAAAGAGTTAGCAAGGGTGAGTTCCAACTGGGCACGGTACATGATTCTATGTGAGAGAGTAGTTCCGATGGAGTAAAGAGATCCTAGCTTCTTATAGTCTAGCAACAGGATAGGTAGTGGCTATAGCAGGAGCCACAATAGCAGGAGCCATAGTAGTGTCACTACATCCACTTCATCTGGACAGTCTTGAAGGCACCGCTCCCGCCATACCCACACACATTCATCAAATCACATTTCTAGCCACATTCACATATCCTCATCATCGGGGCACATTTCTACTCATAGCCAACGACATGTTACCATTCCTAGGTCCTCACAAATTCAGCCAGTTGTGTAATAGCATGTGTTGTCAGAGCCTATGAGAGAGCATTAGTCACCTCGCTCCTCACCTCAAGGGGATGAGGAGAGCATTGTCTAGGACATATTAATTTATGTTTTTTATTTATTTTTGAGACACATTTGTATATTGACCATTGAGCCTACAAGCTCTATTTTGGGATTCCTTGAGATTCTATCCTATGACATTATTTTGAGATATATATATATATATATATATAATGAAGTTTTCTTGTGGATTATATGCTATGTGTTATGTTAAGATGCATTATGATTTTATTATGTTTATGTGATGTGATGTATGTGATGATTCCTATGATGATGCATTTTTATCTTATTTGATGTATGCATTCATTTATGATGAGATGCCTTAGTACTAACGATGATGCTACTTTATGTATGCCGGTTATTTTATGATGATGATGATTGTGTTTTTGGCACTAACGGATGAAATGCATATGTATGATTATACATTATGTGACATATGGTGCTTTATTTTATGATCCTAGATCCATATGCATTATTGATATGGATGATGTATAAAAAATGTCTAATGTGCTTATATGGTATGTTAATGTAAATGGATTGATGTAAATGATATATTTATGCTAAGTGATGTAAATTCAAATATGTCAATGGATTTCTATAGATGCAAATGTGAAAATGAATTTATGTTAATGCAAATGTGAAAATGCATTTATGTAAATGCAAATGTGAAAATGAATTTATTTTAAAGAAAATGTGGCAATGGATTTATGTTAAAGCAAATGTAAAAATGAATTTATGTAAATACAAATGTGAAAATGAATTTATGTTAATGCAAATGTAGCAATGGATTTATGTTAATGCAAATGTGAAAATGAATTTATGTTAATGAAAATGTGGCAATGTATTTGTGTTAATGCAAAATGTGAAAATTCAATTCCTATAAATGAGCGTGTATGTGGTAATATTTTTGTATGTCATGGGATATCATTAGGAGATGGAGGGAGAGAGATTATCAGATGGAAGGATATGGATTCTAGTGTGGAGAAAGAATCCTTTAATATAATGCCAAAGTACTAAGAGGTGTTGCTCTAATCATCATTGGGTGGATTATTGTAATGGCCAATAAACACCATGATATGCCATAGATCAATGGTGTACAAGGTAACACCATCACATAGAACAAGAATTTGTAGACAAGGATGATCATGACGCATACGAGGAACTCAGGTTCCCTAGTATTTTTGTCACAACCAACCACAAACAACTGATTCATCCCCCTCTTAGTTGTCTTGTTCAATAATTGGTATAAGAGTTTGGTTCCTTGGAGAAGAGCTTAATAGTTTAAGGAAGGTTTGAGATGGCGAGCAAGATCACTATTGAGTGTCCTAGGTTTGATGAAACTAACTATGACCTATGGAAGATAGATATGGAAGGATATCTGGAGTACTGTAGATATAATGTTGAGAATTCTTACAAGAGGACTTACACTCCTCCTTCAAATGGACTGAGTATAGTCGATGAGATCAAGGCACATGAAGCAAAAAACAAGGCATATTTTATTCGGAAGAATAGTCTTTCACATTCTGAGTTAATTAAAGTTGCAAATCCAAAGACTTCTAAAGAGGTATGGGAAAAATTGGAAAAGATGGAAGAAGGATATGAAAGGATCAAAGAAGTAAATTTGTATAATTTGGAGGCACAATTTGATCTCATGCAGATGTTTGAAGATGAGAACATTAAATACTATTCATAGAGAGTGGATTAGCTTGTAGGTGGAATGTGAGGACTTGGTGCGACAATGGATGAATCTAATATTATAATGAAGATTCTCATAACTCTCCTTGATGCATACAGTCAATAGGTATATTATATTGAGGAATATATAGATTATAATATCTACTAAAGATAAGTTGCTGGGTACTCTAACATCTTATGAAATGAGAAAGCCTAGTTTGAGAAATGGATCGAAGAAAAAAAAATCTTTTAGGGCTACAAGAGATGAAGAGAAATTTGATGATGTAGAAGCTAACTTTGTAAGAAGAATGAGAAAATTTATATGGTAAGTATGAAGGTAAGTTACCTATTAAATTCTTTAGTTGTGGAGGAATTGGTCATTATGCTTCGAGATTTTTGGAAAGAGCTAAGAAGAATAAACATAAATTAAGCAAATAAAACAAAGGTAAGATGATTAAGAGAGAATATTATGTAAATGAAGATGTTGGTATTTTTTATGAAGAGTCTGATTATGGAGATTTTGATGATAATGAATGCTTGTTCTTGGCTATAAAAGATGATTCCACTCTTGCTAATACTAGAAGATAGGTAAAGGAAAGTCTTCGAGATAAATTTGAAGATACTATGATCTCTGCCCTACATGCTAAAAAAGAAAAGAACTAATGGGTTGTTGATAGTGGTTGTTCACATCACATGATTGGTTATAAGAGTTTGTTAAACTTGAAAATAATAATGGAGGCTTAGTTAAATTTTGAGATGATACTAACACTAAGATTTGTGGGATAGGTTTAGTAAGTTTTGATGGCAAGCATAATATTGATGGTTTCTACTATGTTGACGGTTTAAGGCACAATCTCTTGAGTGTTGAACAGATGTGTAGTAAAGGATATAATATTGTATTTGAGGATGAGAGATGTGAAATTAGGAAAGGATCCGAAATAGTGATTGTTGCTGGTAGGAAGTTTGAAGGAAATATTTATCAACTTAAGGGTGTTGATGGACATTGCTTTATGACTCAGATTAATGACATTTGCTTATGGAATCAGACAATGTTTCACATGAATTTTGATAATATGGCAAGAATCAATGCAATACAAGTTTTGAGATATTTACCAAGGATTACAAAGCCTGTTAATGCTATTTGCAAGAATTTTCAGTTTGGAAAGAAAGCTAGAAATTTATTTAGATCAAAGGAGCAATCTACTACCACACTACTAGAGTTGATTTATATAGATCTTTGTGGTCCTAGAAGAATTAAAATTCTACAAAGTGATAGGTACTTTATGCATTTGATTGACAATTACTCTAGATATACTTGGGTTACTTTTCTTGGAGAGAAATCTAATGCATTAGATAGATCCAAGGCATTTAAGGCTATGATAGAGAATGAAGGAAATTTAAGAATAAAATTCTTGAGGTCTAATAGAGGTGGTGAATTCACCTTCAATGAGTTTAATTTTTTTGTGAAGTTCATGGAATAAAAATATAGTTATCTTCTCCTAGAACTCCTCAAAATAATGGAGTTGTTGAAAGAAAGAACAAAACAATTCAAGAAGCTACTAGATCAATGATTACAAAGGCATGTCTATCGAAAGTTTACTTGAGAGAAGCTATTCACATTGATGTTTACGTGTACAATCGAGTTCAAGAAAAATCTAATAGTACTAAGACCCCCTATGAGCTATGGTGTGGAAGAATTCTCACTGTCAAGTATTTCAAGGTATTTGGAAGAAAATTTTATATTAGACAAGATGAAGAAAATCTAGGGAAGTTTGATGCTAGATGTGATTAAGGTATCTTCCTTGGATACTCTACTAGAAGCAAAGCTTACAAATATTTCAAAAAAATATTGAGAAAGATTGTAGAGAGCACAAATTTCAAGGTTCATGAAGCATTGAAGAATTCAATTGAAGTTCATGGATATGTATCTAGTAAACCTGATTGCATAAGAGTAGAATAAGTTGTTGAAGAATAGGAGAAGCATAATGAAAAAGAAGAAGCTCTGGTGGTATCCCTAAAGATACCTAAATATGTGCAAAAAAAATCATTCAGAAATTCAAATCAATTGACACAAGAGGAAAGGATTATAGGAAACAAGCAGAGCTATTGGTGCTGGTGAAATAAATCTATGCTTACTTTATGAATTTGAATTGAAGATAGTGAGTGAAGCATGTAATGATGAGCATCAAATGAAAGCTATCCTGGAAAAATAACTTATTCAGATTTAGAAGAATCAAACTTGGGAATTATTTCCTAGACTAGTAGATAAAAACATAATTGGATCAAAATGGTTATTCAAAAACAAGTTGAATGAGAATGTAGAAGTGGTCAGAAATAAGGCAAGGCTTGTGTGTAAAGGTTACAAACAAGTAGAATGTATATATCTTCAGGAAACCTTTACTCTGGTGAAAAGGATGGAAACTATCAGAATGTTTTTAGCATTTGTTGCTCATAAATATTTTTAAGTTTACTAGATGGATGTTAAGTCTACATTTCTGAATGGTGAGTTAGAAGAAGTCTACATGGAACAATCAGAAGTATTTCAGATTTTACATCAACCGAATATAGTTTGAAGATTAAAGAAGACCTTATATAGATTAAAGCAAGCTCCTAGAGCTTGGTATGCAAGGTTAGACAGATATTTGATTCAACAGGTTTCAATAAAGGTATGGCAAATAGTAATTTTTACTTAAATATTGAAAATGACAAAATATTGATAGTGGTTGTAAATGTTGATGATATTATATTTGGAGGAAATTAAATAATGTACGGGATGTTTTCTGAAGAGATGCAAAAATAATTTTAGATGTCTATGTTTAGTGAGATGAATTTCTTTATTGGGTTGCAAATTAATCAAATAGGGAAAGGGATTTTTATTTCATAGTCAAAGTATGTAAGAGAAATGTTGAAGAAGTTTGGGATGGATGGTTCCAAAGCAGTATGCACTCCTATGGTGACTGGTTGAAAATTGAGTAAAGATGATTCACCTAAGGCTGATAAGAGAAAATACAGATCTATGATTAGAGGATTGTTGTATTTAATTGCTACTAGACTGGATATCATGCATGAAATTTATCTTGTAGATAGATTTCAAGAAGATCCTAGAGAAACACATGTTGATGCTATTAAGAGGATATTCAAATATTTCAATAGAACTTTGGATTATGGCTTGTGGTATCCTAGGGATACTGATTTTAAACTTAGTGCTTATAGAGATGTAGATTGGGTAGGTGCTAGGTTGTGTTGATTCAACATAAAAAAATACAAGTGGTGGTTCATTCTTTCTGGGTTGTAGATTGGTGTGATGGTTGTGTAAAAAGATATTCAATTTCATTATCCACTATAGAGGATGAGTATATTGTTGTTGCATCTTGCTATACACAAGTTTGTGGATGAGACAAACATAGAAATATATCATAGTAATGTATGATGATCCCATTTCTATCTTCTATGATAATACTATAAGTGTAATTAAAATTTCAAAGAATCTAGTGATGCACTCAAGGAAAACACATATATCAGTAAGGTATCAATTTTGAGAGAAAAAGTTGTGGAAAATGAAGTAAAGCTTGAGTATGTACCTATGAAAGATCAGGTGGTTAACATATTTACTAAGTCTCTTCCTAAATATTCTTTTGAGTATCTCCAGGAGAAGTTAGGGTTTATTTCCCCTCCTTTATGAACTAGATGGATATGGAGATGCATCAGTCTGGTGGTCTATGGATCTGTCTTTCTTCTAGACTGATGTTTGGTGGCTACCTCTTACGGGGAGTAGGCAGTGTCATGTTTTCTCATTGAAAGAGTATTTTATTCTTAATGTCAAAGGGGAAATCAATGTAAAATATCTTTTTCCTTTGCTATTGATGCCAAATGGGTAGAATTATCATGTGAAATAGTTTATCTACTAAGGGGGAGAGAGTAAAATCATGGAAAATGTGTTCAGAGCTATTGTGTTGTCTTTGATGGTTTTTCACATCTTGTGTTTCCATCAATGACAAAGGGGATATTGTTGCAAGTATGTAGGTATTGTCATTGATTTCAACTAGTTAACTAGTTTCCAATTGGTTTCTATTTTTTTTAATTACAGGTAAAAATGGGTTTTGATGGGAACCCAAAACCCAATACAAAGAAAAGCAAGTTGCAATTAAAATACATCATAAACCAATAGCATCCCCAAAATAAACTCTAAATATTAACATGACTAAACATGTTGAATATAACAAATAAGCAAGGGCCTGAGACCCTATAACAACTTGGTTTTAACCGAGACTAGAAATCCTTTTAGATACACACAAAACCCACTTGCATTTTCCAAGCATTAGCAAACTAGCCACTCATGGAAGACTCCACTAAGCAAAGAAAGATAATTTGCATAATGGTGTAAGACACCATCAGACCCCTAATCAAAAACTTGAACACAACCAAAAATCCCACCTCAATATGGGATATGGAGAGAACAACAAACCACTGGGCATAAATCCACTGCTCGAACCAGGAAGCCAACTCTGAAACCATGAGTTCCCCACTTTTGGAGAGGATGATATGAAAAAAGCAACCACCGTAGCTAGAAATCACCAGCACCCTCCACCTCCACCTCCATAGGAGAATTGCCCAACTTAATAACAACAACTGAGGGAGGTCCACCTCCATAGGACCAAAGGAGAAAGCTAACATAATAGCCCAACACGCATCTATAGCATCCTTCTATAAAACTACACCAGAAACAAAATATGGATGAGGAGAAGAGTCTCAAATAAACACCATAGGTCCACCTTATCAACTTTCAAATAAGAACTCATCTGGGTTTCTAAAGAAAACTTAAACATTAACCCAACAAGAAGCCATTCACTCACCCACTTCAGAGCCTTCACAATAGACCAAAAAAACTTAGCCATCAAAATATAAATATGAAGCAGATCAACCCACAAGAAGACCACAAACCCCAACATCAGCCACCTAGGAGCAAGAGGAAAAGCAAAAACCTCGACAAAGAGGGACCAAAGAAACTTAGCTAGAGAGAATCAGGCCACAAAAGAAACTTAGCTAGAGAGAACAAGGACAAAGAGAGCACAACATCAAAAATAAACACAAGTCGAAAGACCACCAAAGGCCGATTCCCAATCTCCGAATGAATAGGAACAACCAAAACCGGATAGGAACAAGGGCCCCCAAACAAGATAGAAATAAGGAGAAGGGCCAATAAAAAAGAATGCCAAGAAACTCCAACACGCTAGTCAAAGCCAAAGATGGGCCAAAACTCCAAACACCCAGCTAGAGGGAGACACCACCACTCCACAGAGAGGGGATAGGAAAAACCCAGAACACGCCAAGAACAAAAACCCCAAAAAAAGAGCTACCAAACAAATGACATACATAAGTGAAGGACACCCAAGAAGAAGCCAGAGACAGAAAAGACTAGCATGAGGCAAGCCTTCCTATTACACTGAATAGGAGCAAAAACCAACCCATTCTACAACCAATTAACCTTAGATAAGCCAACACAAACCCACAACAAAGTAGGAAACCAGAGAAAAGGCAGGAAGGGAACCCACACAACAAAGTAGGAAACCAGAGAAAAGGTAGGAAGGGCACCCACACAACACCCACAAGCACGTGGAGTTTAGCAAGCCATCCCACGCCAAAAACAGCAAAAAAAAAATCACCAGCCTCACCTATCACAGCAAAATCAACATAACCATCCTGAGAATCCAAAAGATTGAGGACCCAGAGCCAAAGGAAGCTCCAATGGGTAGAAAAAACCAAGAGGTAGCACCCAAAGTAGGCCACAAAAAAGCTATTGCTGCACCCAAATCCGTGCCCAACTCCACTCCCAGCTTCGTGTCTCTCCAACACATAGAAAACTCCAAGAGAAGAAATGAAACGATAAACTCTCCAACCCTCTTTAGAAACTTCTACAACATCTGAAAAAGCTAGCATGGAGGAGCGACGTTGAAAACCTTCATCTGGGTCCCCCTCATCCTCGTTGCCATCATCTGCATCATCTACATATTCAAAATTTCCTCCTCCCGCCTTCATCGCCTTCACTTCCTTCATCAATTTAATTGTTACAATTTGATTCTATTGTTATTGATGTCATGAATGATTATTTTGACTGTATGTGTTGAGGATATTAAGAAAATTGTAATGAATACAAGTTGCAGGTTTTCAGTGTTTGCTTCAAGTTTTTCTCTGAGATTTTCTGCTATGGTAGTAAGGATCTCAGGTATTGTTCTTGGTTGTTGGAAGTCACTATATCCATATTTTGGTTTCTGGATCATTGTACAATGGAAGTTATGTTCACCAGTTGTGAATTGTGCTTTTTTATGTATCTGGTTAAGTTTCAGGAGAAATTTTGTTGCTCCATATTTCTTCTTGTTTGAGTCTTATGAATTGTGGTTCTTAGGATAAATTGTTGAGGTCATTTTCAAGTTAGTTTTTTTTATCTTGAAAGACTGGATTGTGTTAAGGTTGTATGTGCTTATTTAATTTATATGTTTTACACTAGCTTGGCCAATCTTGTTTTTAACACTACTTACAAATTTTATGAAATCATGTTGAAGCGTGTGTTTGGGTCGCCCTCATTCTAATTCCACCATATAATTTTTTGGCGCCAGCCTAATTTGAATTTTTAAATGCAAGTGGTGTGTGGTTGACATTAGATGAGTTACAAAGTCGAAGACGGTATAAGTAAAGATTGAGATGTTTTTGAAATTGAAGGATGCAAGCAAGATAGATGCGATATAGATGTGAAAATTTTTGTATGTGATGCAAATTTTAGCAGATCAATATGAAATCTAATTTTGAGTTTACGGAAGCAGTGAGCTGAAGGTATACTCTATCATTCAAGCATGTCTATAAGTGTGTGAGTGAATTGTGGTGGAAATATTTTTTCCATTGAGATTGTGCTCTCTTTGTAACAAATCTCTTCTATCTTCTTTGTAATTTTATGGTAGTGAGTCCTGATCTGGATAGTAAGTCCTATTTTGGTAGTGAACCTTCTTTGGCAGTGAGCCTTTGTATTCAGTTTTGATATTATCTATGTTATGAGCTAATACTCACCATGGTTTTTCCCTTATTGGGTTTTCCACATAAATTTGGTTTTATTGTGTGTGTGATGTTTTTAAGTTTATTCTTTTACACTTATAGATCAATCGCATTAGTAGAGTAAAGTATTTGTGAATGATAATTGATCTAATATTTGGTGGAAGTTCTTAAAGGTTAAATATTTTTACAAATGATTCGCCACCCCCCCCCCTTCAGTTGTCTTGGTAAACATAGGTATTATGGATGAGATGAACATTGAAAGATACCATATTAGTGTATGATGACCCTATTCCTATATTTTTGTCATAATACAAGTGAAATCAACATTTAAAAGGATCTAGTGATGCATTCAATAAAAAAATATATATCAACTAGGTATCATTGTTGAGATAGAAGGTTGTGGAGAAAGAAGTAAAGCTTGAATATGTACCTACAAGGGATCAGACTATTTATATATTTACTAAGGCTCTTCCTAAGGATACTATTGAGTATCTTAGGGAGAATTTGGGGGTTATTGCCCCTCCTTCTTTGAACTAGATGCATATAGATATGCATCAGTCTAGTGGATCTATGGATTCATTCTCCATCTGTACTAATGTTGGTGGATACCTCTCAAGGGGAGTAGGTAATGAAATTATTGTAGTATGAAACTTATGTTGTCATGGTGTAGAGGTTGATGAGTTGATTGGTGAGTACTCCTAAGAGGGAGTGTTAAGAGTAGTTTCAAGTATCTCAGTTCTATGTCAAAGGGGGAGAACAATGTAAAATAATTTATCCTTTTCCATTGATATCAAAGGGGGAGAGAAATACTTTTCATGTCATAGAAAGAGAAGTAATGTGAAAAAGGAAAGTATTAAAGGGAGATAATGTGTATTGAGATAATTGAGCAAGGGGGAGAAAAGAGAAAAGGAAATAAGTATGTTCAAAGTTGTTGTGTAGTTGTTGGTTTTCTCACATCTTATGTTACCATCAATGACAAAGGGGGATATTTTTTCAAGCATAAAGGTGTTGTCACTGATGATAGTTGGATAGTTGTTCAGAAGGGATTATTGCTTTGATTAGTTGTATTATGTTATCATTAGTTAAGTTTCTGATTTTAACCTATTATGTTGCTTTAATAAGCTTCTATTTATGGTTTAGATGTCAAGGATACTAAGAAAATTGATCAAATAAGGAAGCAAGGTGTTGTAGAGGTGTTCTGGTTTTTCTTCACATTTCTTCTAGGTTGAAGATCTGCTTGTGTGGTTTGGATATGTTGGTTAGAGGTGTTCAAAATTTCTATATCTAGAATTTTAGCTTCTAGATCGAAGGTCAGAGGAAGTTATTTTCACTAGTGTGTGAAATGGTTTTGTAGTGTTGCTTATAGAGGTGTTTGGGAGAAATGTATGTGCTTTGGGTTTCTTTGCAGTTGTTCTTTAGGTCTTGCAATTCTAAAGGTAGGTTAATAATGTTGATATCTTGCCTATGTCAAGAGGATTTTTGGTTTGGTACTCTAGAAGTTGGATTGTAGAGTTGCAGTGTTTGGTAGTGTAGTTTGAGTGTACTGCGTGTGTAAATTCTAATGGTGCAAGTTGTTTCAAAGGAATTTAATAGATTCTAGGAGGATAGAGGAATATTCTAGATCATGATGAAGCATTGTATTTGGTTCACAAGTTGTCCTTGGATTCGAGAAAACATGTAATTCAAAGTTTAATGTTGTTTGAATGGGTAACGACTGACCTAGGTTTTTATACTACATTAGAAAATGTTTAACTATTAATGAAGGTGTAGCATGGCATGTGAGAGTTTGGTCCAGTTTCATTCCTATCCACCATGAGAATGCTTAGTGCCGACCTAATTTTAATTGGTGAAGTGCAAGAAGAGTGTAGCTGACTTGAAGATGTTTTTCAAGTTATGGATAGTATAAATTCAAGGTGAATTTATGCAAGATGAAATTTGGAATAGATTTGAGTATTGTGATGTGTAATTAAGTACAAAAGTGTGAATTATAATGGGAGGTATAATGCAAGATTATTGAATGCATTGAGCTAAGGTATATTGATCTCTTGAAGATTGATAGTGTTGATTGGAGCTATTGTGGTGGAATATTTATTGCATTGAGATTTTTTCTCTGTGTAACATTCTATCTTCTATATTCTTTCTATTTTGGTAGTGAGCCTGGACTGTGAGCCTTTCTAGACAGTGTGTCCTATTCATGCAATGCGCCTCTTTGTACCATTTTTTACAATTACTTATATTGCGAGCTAATCCTCATCGTGGTTTTTCCCTTCTAGGGTTTCCCATGCAAATCTAGTGTTCTCTTGTGTTTGGTTTTGTTTGTTTCAATTTATGTCATCTAAATTCCATGTTTAAACATTATAGTAGATTAAGAGTTTAATGAATGCATGTGGATCTCATTACTGTTGAGGCTTTTGATGTTTTAATTTGGTACAACTGATTCACCCCCTCTTAGTTGTCTTGTTCATTCAATAGATCATTCTTGTGTAGATGTTCTTTCATCCATATTTGTAGTATTTCTTCTTCGCCCATACAATCTTGTTCTTGTCTTTCTATTCCCCATCATAAATTTCTCAAATTTGAATTCACCTACATACAAAAATAATAGATAAAAATACCTTAAACTCTATTTTTGAAGATCTACCTACATTCAAAAAATCACTAATTTAATCAATTTTACATTTTAGATCATGGTACCTGAGAATACAACTCTACCTCTATCGAAATTAGTGTTTTTTTTCCAAATTTTTTGTAGTTTAATAATTAAAAAGAAACCAAAAAGCCAAAAAAAGATTTTAAAACATAGATTTGTAGTCCAAATGCATTTGAAATCATGGTATCTGAGAATATAACTCTACCCTTGTCGAAATTAGTATATTTTTTCTCCATTTTTTGTAATTTAATAATTAAAAAAAACTTTAAAAATCCAAAAAATAAAAATATATTTTTTGATCGAAACCCTTTCGGTGGAATGGGTTTCGGTCGAAACCAATTCATCCAAAAGTGTCCAAGTGGCATCCCACTTGGCATCCAAGTCACCATTTTTTGAATTTTTTTTAAACTTCCAACTTCTGGTAAATATTTCTTCAATCAAAATTTTTAAAAAATAAATAAAAATATCCTTTTGTAGAGCTCATAGTGCTAAATCTAAAAATACAGATATTTTTCATATTTTGATTAGTTTTAGTATATAAATATTTTTAAATAATGCAAGTAGGTTGTTCAAGTTCAAAAAGAGGTTGATATGAAATTACAAAAAAAATAGTAAAACATAATAAAAAAAATTGAGAAACATATCAGACCCTAGAGGAGAGAATTCTCTTCAAAAGGGTATAATTAGTCTGTTAAAAATAAATAAAAATTAAACAATAGTTGATGTCAACTAAAAACTATCAAATTTTGATAAGTTTGACTTTAAAACATTATTATGAGAAAATATAGATCATTTAAAAAAAATAAAAAATCAATACCCTAGATATTGAAGTCACCATTTGGGAAGAAATTTTAGGAGAAAATGAAGTTTTTTTCTATTTTTTTCTTGATGTTAACTGAACATCACTTTTTCTTGAAATTTTTAGCATTACAAAATCTACTCTTAAATTGATAAAAAAATATCAAAACAATGTTTAAAAAATCTAAAAAATTACAAGAATAAACTTCAACAAGAATTCTATATTTTATTAGTTTACATAATTTTGAAGTTCAAAACATAAATACCACTTTCATGTGGTCGAAGTTGAGAATTTTTTTTCATGTTGGTCGATTCCTTTATAAAGTGTGACACAGGTTTGTACTTTTAACCTTTGGCATCAATATATTTTTTTGATTCTACATCCCCACTAAAGGTCAATATTTTAGACAAAGGGGTGAGAAATATGAGCTGCACAAAACATTTTATATAGGAAAACTCCCTCTTTGACCATGATCCTATGGGAAACCGCATCATTGCATCAATAGATCTCCTAAACTTATCTAATGTGGTTAAACTCATTTCATTCAACACTATTTTCTTAAAGATAAGATTAGGGATGATGAAATATACTCCTAGTTAGATAGAGATGATAATTATGGTTATATAGATATGATAATTATGCACCTTTCTTTATTGAGAAAACTTACCAAAAATTACTTCCAATAAATAAGAACATGAGCTACAAAGGACAAGTATTAGGATTCCATGAGCAAGGAATTATTCAACCTCATACAATCAAGGTCAAATATTACAAATTTATCGTAGGATATACTTACCATTAATTGAGAAATCCTACGATACCAATAAAACCTCTAACATTACAACATCTTTTCTTTCCATTAAGCCTATCAAATAATAGGACTTCAAAGACTCATTCACTGAGTTTATTAGCCTTTTAGATGACATGACAACTTTTACTATCACTTCCATTGTTGAGCCTCACATTTCCACTATCATTCCATGATCCATTGATCTCTCTCATCCATATATAACTCATTGATTGGGACCAACTAGTTTCCTTTTATCTAGAAAAATTAAAAAATGATGAATTTTTAACTGAGTTCATGGTACTTCATGATACTATCCAATAAATTAACCACAATAAAAATAATTCACATTGACCTTTATGCGTCAATTTTTTTTGGGAAATATGTTGAGTTTTTTAGTCCCAAAAATAAAATAAAAATAAAAATACCAAAAAATTGGAAAATTAAAAAGATATAATTCCCTAGTGAAAACCTTTATGAGGTGCTATGATATGTCAAAAATCAAATAAAACTAAAATTTCCATTGATGAAAAACTGTCTTATGCATCAATAGATGAGGAACTTAGATTTCATTTGGCATTTTGGTAGTGGCCAAAAAATTCATTAGTATTGATAGAGAATTCACAAGAAGTCAACTTAGGTATTGAAATAGATTAAGAAATCACCTAGCAAGCCTATCATAATAAGAATGGTAAGTTAGAAAAAATATCCTAAATAAATATTTAGATAAATTTTCTTGGTCCTATACAAACATGGATTTAGATCCTTCACTAGTTATCCATCATTTAGTGGCACATCTAAATACCAAATCAATAAAAAAAAAAATCCATAAGATATACCCTCAAGTTGCATCACTATTCAATGAAGAGTTTAAGAAACTTCTAGATCTTGGATTTAATAGACCAATTGACTATCCAAAATGGATCTCCAATATTGTACTTATTGTATAGTCATAAATTGTCCCCCATGACAATCTCACCTTATGTTTGGCCCCCCCTTAAATCATTGGACCTAATTGAGCATTTAATTTCCTAAATTATACATTTTATGACCTATTTTTGATAATTTCCAATGAATTTCAAGTGGAAATCAATTCCATTTAACTTATACATTTTCCCTAATAATAATTGTCTTGTAAAATAGGTTTGGGACACTAATTCCTTGGTGTGAGTGTCCTATTTTTCCTCTGAATTTAAATATGTTGGTTGTGGCAATTTAATATTCGAATTTCAAGTGTCTAAAGTCAACCATCAAGATCTATTTTTTGGGAAATTGAATAAAGTCCTATAAATACCTAGTTATTACATCATTTCAAATCTATCTAGGAAATAATTGGAGAAATTATAGTCAAGATAACTATTGAGCAAGTCAAGAGCAATATTTTAGAGCTTTATTGCAGAAATTCAAGATCTTGAGATAATGTCAAAGTTTATGTTAGTTTATGTTATCATTTTTTTGTGAAGGATAACACTTTTGTAGGTCTCCAAAGAATTCAAGTGAATCAAGAAAAAAATATCAAGACCTTGATGGGATGTACATGACTTCAAGGAATCCATTGAAGGGTGGTGAGTTGAAAAACTTTGTGATTTCATCATTCCTTTCCATTCATTATCATTTTTTCATTGACATTGCCACTATAGAAGTGGAAACACCTCCATGAGGTTTGACTAAGGAAAGCCCCTAAATCAACCAACATCTCTTCTGTTCGTGAATGTGTAGATCTTAGGTTTGAAGAGGATTAAAATGAGTTTGAAGATAAATTATTCATTGTTGTGTTTGAATACCTACATATTTTCAACCAATAGAAACTAATTTATAGAAATATTAGACAATATTTTGAAAGGCTTGTAGGTAGGAATTTGAAGCTCATATATGAAACTAGAGGAAGTTGCAAAAATAGATCTGAAAAAAATCGCAAGGACACTCATGTCCTATATGTTTGTGTCATCCTTTTTCTACCCCATATTTTAAACATAGATGCACAATGTCCTACTCTACTCATTTTTTTTGTCCAAATTTCTCTGTGAACATTTTTATTTGCATTTTCATTGAAATAGTAAACTACACTATTAGCCTAGTTAGATCATTGCACTTCATCATTAGGACATTTCTCAATTTTATTAAGGGTTGGTTGATGCACCTATTAGGTTGTAAGCCAATCTCATACCTTGTCCAAATCCATCAAAACCTCATTCCATCCTTGCATTTACAATCCATCACATCCCCCCCATATTTTTCATATAAATTTTGGGAAAGGCGTTAAACCCTAAGGTGAAAACTCAAAGGTTTCCCTTTCCCACCATTTCAATTATTAGGAAAAATCCATAAAAAATTAGATTTCATACAAACTTTCTATATCATAACAAAGTAGATTCAAAATATAAATTTCCACTCCTAAATATATACCTGATCATTGCTCTTACAGTTAGTCATGAGATGTTATCTCTTATGAGTGAATTTTCAATATATAATAAAGTTTATATTACCATAGAAGATCAACATAAAATATCTTTTACTACTCCTTGGGGATTCTCATGATTTTTTAGTGGTTAATATTCACCAATTGGAAAATAGAACATGTTGTAAGGCAACCTAAATCACCATTTTTTACAAAAATTTATTTTAGTCTTGGTTAAATTGCCAGAATATTTATTTTATTAAACTTTTAAACTCAAAAAATCACCAAAATATTCAATACCTAATTATATTAGATTAGCCTAAATTTTATAAGTTATAGTAAAAAATTAAATTAATTCACTAATAATATTATATAAGTATTAGGTAATTTAGGTCCATATCACCAATTTTTAATCACCACCATTGATTTTATTTATAATCTAATAATTGGGGTTGAATTCTATGGGCCAAAATGTACCTAGAAAGCTCTAATGTCCATGGGCCTAAAATTGAACCCACACATTATATTATAAATAAAATCAATGGCAGTGTAAAATAATTTAGGACTAGCTTAAAATATTCAATTTTGGATTTCAAAATTTTAAAGAAATTAAAGAGTTATAGACACAAGAAATACACCTTAAACGCACAACTAGTCAATCACTACCATCCTTAGGCTTTTATTTTTCTATAGATTTTTTGGAATTATTTGCCATGGTAATTAATGCATTTTCCTATTTTCCATCAATATTTGTTGATATTTTCTATAATTTTTTGTTGATTTGAAAATATTCACCAATAAAATTAATACTTTTAAAAAAAAATGAAAGACTTTCTAATAAAAAATGATATTTTTCTACCAAAATAAATATATTTGTCAAAATTTTATCTTTTTTCAAGGGGGTTTCTTAAAGTTATCACTAGAAAATTATTCTATCAAGTCATGTTGTTTGGGCTTAAAAATATAGGGACAACTTATCAAAGAGTTATGCTAGTCATCTTCCATGATATGATACATCACATCATGGAAGATTGTGTAGATGATCTATTGGATAAGTCTAAATATGAGCAAATCACCCATAAGTTCTTGAGCATATCTTTAAATATTTGGGAAAGTATAAGATTTTCCTATAAGAAATATGTTAGTGGTATCACATATATGAAACTTATTGGATTCAATATTTCTCCTGTGATGAGGCATAAAAGTTGACAACACTAGAGTTATTTCTATCTTGGAGATGCCACCTCCACAATATCTCACAAAATTGCATAGTCTTCTAATAGTACTTTTATTTTCTGATGGTTCCTAGTCATTTTGCCAATTTATTGAGCTTCCTAGTAAATTTCAATGGCCAAGGCTTGAATTTCATCTATCGAGGGTTTTTTCTAAGTCTTAAACTCTTAAAAAACTTATTTTCATATAATGCCCATAGAAATTTATTCTATTTATTCATTGAATCTCTGTAGTTGGTTGTCAATCATCCAAGTCATAACTTGTGTCTATGTCAATCATTCATTAATAGGCCCCTTAATTCCTTCTCACCGCTTAGGGTTGAGTTTTAATATTTTTCATTACGTCTATTTCGTAAGCCCTGTGCCTTTATAAAATGCGACCCCTTTTTACCTAGTCATGATGAAGTTGTTTTAAAGCCATATTCTTTAAGTCGTGCTTTAAGTTTCCCTCAGGATGACTCAACAAGTGACATGTGTCTTTGTTCTTATTGGCTCCTGTTGTTATGCAAGGATTATTTTATTCATGAAGTACTTATCTGTGGAAAATCCCTTCAACTAGGCTTTTATTTTTCAAGACTTTTAAGCCTTTTTCACCAATGTGGCCAAGCCTTTGATGCCACAACATTATCTTGTCTACTGGGAGCTTCACCTTCAAGGAATTAGAACCCACAAGAACAACGCTTCTCTTCTTTGTAGAGAGCTTCCATGTGGCAAGTGGTTTGTTGAATTGTTAGTCGAGGCCATTGGTCAGTCTCACCAAATCTTACTTGGCGAGCTTTGAGGCTTTCCACTATTCCATGGATCCCTTTGGGTGGACCCACAGTTGGATAGTGAAATAGTGAGGAGTGACATCTAGTGGTGTTCTTATAAGTGCACTATCTACAAGTAGCCCGATGGATGCCACGTGGCTCAATCTAGTGACCCTTCTTCCATTCCATGGTGAATATTATAGAGATTTAATCTATCTATGGAACAACAGGAAGCTACCATCTGGTCATGCTTGAGCCGTATAATGAATAAATATAGCTTGTTGATGGAAATGGCTAAGTGTTGTGGTATAAACGGAAGCACTAAAGAGTGATTATTTAATGCCTCATGGAATAATTTGGAGAGTTTTCGTTGTTCTATAGGCCTCCATCTAATGCTTATTTCATGACTATGTAAGTGCGAGAGGCCTTGAGGTGGACTCTGTTGACTCATTCCTTTGGTGAGAAACCTCTAGCTAAGTTGTTAAATAACTCCAACTGGATTAATCTTATTGGACCATGCTTTTTCAATGCAAGTCAAATCTTTTC
Source organism: Sequoiadendron giganteum (assembly GCA_007115665.2). Classification (NCBI taxonomy): domain Eukaryota; kingdom Viridiplantae; phylum Streptophyta; class Pinopsida; order Cupressales; family Cupressaceae; genus Sequoiadendron; species Sequoiadendron giganteum. Next base: position 201,857,981 of record CM021107.1, read on the forward strand.
AAAATCTGGTTGACTAATTAGCATCATTCGATCAAGCTTTTTGCAGGGTAATCAATGACCCATGTTTGAAACTATAGAACATGTAGTTGAGTTCTCTGGCTCACATGAGCTAGAGTAATGGTGACATGATGAATTCCAACCCATGGAGTTAATGATTTTCTTTATAAAGGTCTCATTTTGAGCACTTGAACATTGTTGATCATGAAATCTTGTGCTTCTCTGAATAGCCTTATGGGAAATTCAATTAATGGGGGACCTTCTTGCGCTTCACTGAATAACCTCTGAGATTTTTAAAGAATTCGACTCTTCCTTTTGTTTGGGGAAAGGGAAAAATAAATGAAGAAATAACACTTAACTAAGTCGATGCACTAAAAAGGTCTTACAACATTTCAAAACCCTAACAGGTTCCTAATTTTGATAAAATGAACACAAAATGTCACAGAACCTTCATTCTTGGAAGGAGAATGAGAAAATAAGGCCCATACAAGCCTATATAATTCATTCAAATCCTTCTATGGGAAGCACCCATTAAGGCTTGACATAATATAAAGCACTCAAATTTGAACAATCTATTTCAAACCCTTACAAAACTACTCTGCCCCAACAACATAGTATGAAATCTAACATAATTTCAATAGGACATGAAATATTACCATAACATGATTTAATTCCTATGAGTCTAAGTTAGAATAACATAAAATATATAACTAAGAATCAATTGTCAAGACTATATTCGAAGAAATAAAGTGACATAGAGCATTTGGCATACATAAAAAGAGAATAAAATGTAGAATAGAGGACACATGTGCATAATATAATACAATTTACTCCTTCTATTTCTTGATCTTGAGAAATAATACAAAATTCCAAGGTTGGATAACTAATTCAGACAGTTACCTTGAAATTGATTACAAAATTGCTATAAAGCAATGAGAGGACTATAAGAAATCTTCTATGTCTATTTTTCTACTACTGCTTATCCCTCTAGAATCTACTGGAAATTCCATTTTATAGGACAAGGGAAGCATATAAGCACAAAGCACTCTCCACCACTAAAAAAAAAACCATAATAGGTTGCATCACAAGAAAACCTCAAAAATCCAATCAAAAATAAGATCTAATTGCATAAATCCTTGATAATAAAAGTTGAGTTGCTTCAATAATGGTAATGAGTGCAATAAATCAATGAATTGGATGCCACAAGAGATATATGGGGATTTCTTTATTAGAGCAAGATATGAGGTTGTAAGTGCTCAATAAAATATGATATGATCAGCTACGTGTAGTAATGGCGCTTTCAAATGGATGTTGGCCCTTAAGATCGTGAAGGAAAAAAAACATATCACAAACTAGCAATATCCATGAAGACACTGCTCCCGATAGTGAAGAGACACTACCCAATGAAAGATGGAAAATGTGGCACTCTAGTGGGCCTTCCTCAAAATTTGTGGAAAATCCCCGCAGGGCAACCACGTGTCGTACTTTAGGCCTGAAAGTAGTGCAACATTTAAAAAGGCAGCACAACCACTATGTGGTACCATTGCACACATTTTAGCCAAAAGTAACCCTCGACCTCAAAAATGATGTGCAAGTGCAACATGTGGTATGGTGAATAAAAGAAGCTGAAAATATAAGAACCTCGGGGCTGAAAGAAAAAAGAGAAAAACTTAAACATACTTAGACAAAAAATACTCTCCATAGATTCTAGTGACTCATAGTGGGCCTTCGCCTACAGAGGCATGAACCCAAAGAAAAAACAAATAGCATAAAAAGGAGAAAATAAATTTTTTATCCCTCGGAGTTTGAGGAATGCAGAATGCAGATATTCCTAGTCTTCATCAGAACGTGGAGCCAGTGCATGCAACATATCATGAGCTTGATCTAAGTCTAGTATCTCCTTGAAGGAGACTCCTCCCCAATTTTATTGTGTCTCTTTGATGTGGAAGAAGAGTTGAGCCAAGGGGAGAAGTACTTTTTTTTTAATTCTTTAGTTCTAGGCGATGAGCTCAAATTTTGGGATCTAATAATTGGAAAATTTGGAAGGAAGCCTATAAGTCTAAGTTTCACATTAATTTTTACACTAGAGCATTATAAATTAAGAAATAAAGGAGAAAGAATAGATTTTTACATGAGATCAATAATTAAAGAGAAAGGAGCAAGAAAAAGTGAAGTCTTGGAGAAACATTCTATTGTTTTTATGCAAATCCTCAAGATCATTTTTTCATCAAAGATCAAGAGTTATTTAAGAATTGATGATAGATGCCTATGGAGAATCATGATGGATTCTAGGTTCTGGGAGAAGCACTATGAGATTCAACCTAGCCTAATGATTTTTTTCCTAAGTGATTCCATCTTCTATGATAATTATATTTTTAGTCTACAGAGAGGTATATTGAGATTTGTGACTTGTTAAGGGGTTTTGAGATCTCCTAAAGTAGGTCTTATTCATTTTTCATGTTCATTTAGGATCCTATTCTAACACACGTGGAGTAGGGTTTCTTGACATCATTTGAAATCTTAATCTCAGGCACACTTAAGATTAGGATTGCACGCACATTTCATGTTTCAGATTTCTATTTATGATCAAGGTTTAATTACAAAACTTGGGGTTTGGCCGAGACAAACTCCTATCCACAAAAAAACAAACAAATTTATTTTATAGATTTTTGATAGATCCAAATCTAGGAGCGAACATATCACATTATAGGAAGGAATTGTAGGTCTTAAGCTTCAATCTTAGATTCAAATTTTTTCAGAAAAGCCTACTAGGACTCATTCATCATTGGGTGAATGAGTCCCTATTAGCAAATTTTGATAGGTGCACAGTATTTATTACCTTCAGATTCTCTAGAGAATTTTTTGGTTCCTTCTCTTTTATGTTAAATCTTCTAGATGCACTTTTTAGACCTAAATTTGGAGTCGTTTCTATATTTTTAATCTTTCTCCCCAAAGTTTTGTTTGACCTAGACTACCATCCTAGCAAAAAGGGAATTTTTTAGATTCACACCTTGATTTGATTCACCTAAGGGTTGATTGTAATTTGATTGTGTGGATCTCATTTTGTAATGAATTGAGAAAGATAGGACTCTTTCTCCCTATTTGGATCTACTTTTCCATTTTGGGACACCCCTATATCCTATTTTCTTTCATTTCACACATAATATTTTCTACCTCATCCAAGAGCCAATCCTTCTCAGTTTGGATAGCTTTGAGAGACATAACTGCTTCACCTTACTAATCACGTGTTTTCCTTAGGTAGACAATCTCCATATCCTTTGCCTTGATCTTGACTTGATGCCCGTCAACCCTAGCCTTCACATTCACCAATTCTACTTCTCAATTTTTCAATTTCCTCTCCAACTTCATGTAGTTGGTGTATACCACCTTTTGTGTGCCCTTCACGAGGACTATCTTGTCGTAGGGAAGCACTTCACTAAGGTTTAGGCCCCTCATTTGGATCTCATAATACTTGTACTACATTTCTCCTTTCAACTTGGATACTAGCAACTTCATAGCCAAAATCATCAAAGACCTCCACTCTTCATCGAAACATGTCTCTAGCTTTGGGGCAGCTAGAGTTGTTGTGGCCTTTACTAATTGCTTCTATTTTCTTTCCATAAAAGCCTTCTTGGGAAACTGTATTTGGGTCTGGATATTCTGCGAAGATTCGATACTTTGTGCAGCAATAGGGACACTAGTAGTGAGGCCATAAAGGGTGGTTGTAGGTGTGCTTCTTGTTTCCTAGCCTTGGGAAGAGACTGATGGAAAATCTACTAGTGAGAAGGGTGAGATTCCTCACAAATATTTAGTGGAATGTGGAGTGCTCAATGGTGTAAGGGGAGCAATGATTTAAAATAGAGGCATATTCCTAGAAGAAAGCAATGGTGATGAACTTGTAGCATGGGTGGCTCTGAGGTTGAAAGCTAGGCCTTAGACAAAAAAATTAATATATCAACTGTAATTGTAGAAGAAGACACATGTTCTATGTGTAGGGCTTCAAAAAGAGGCTCATTAGCAAACACAGTGGGGGTTTATTAAGAATAAATAGGCTAGAGTCGACCAATGGAGGATTTTGTTCATGGGATGGAAAGCCTAGAGATACTAATGAAGCAATGGAAGAATGAATAGCAAGTGCAAAAATTACCTGAACCATAAGAGTCGAAGATACTTGTGGGGTGTAATCTACTTCTTCATCTTCCTTCTCCCAAATTACCTACCCACCTAATTCTTAAATTCTTCTTCTCTTTGCAAAAGGCATAATTGTTACTCCAAACCCTTCCACTATCAACCTTGATAAACCTTGAGCTCCCTAACTTGCTGAAGACTTCCTTACAGATTGTCGAGTTTGTTTTTCCTTTGTCCGTATGATGATAGATGAGGAGACTTGTGGCTCCATTTTTTGTGATACTTCCTTCTCCTTTCCCTTTCTTGTTTCAACCGTTGGGGGTGGTGATTCTAAACCTTGGTCATACTCTTGTTCGAGATTCTGATCAAATGCTTGGTATGAATCATATGCAACCTCTTTATCATAAATTTGTTCAAAATTTCTATTCGTAGGGACCATTCCATTTAGGAAGCTTAATTTCTTGATCTCTTGCTGATACCTCCAAAAATTAGTTTCTTTTCTTTCAAACCACCCCTTCTTCTTCAACTATTTCTTCATGCATATGTCTATTGAGATTCTTGACTTGAAGTCCCCCAAGACTTGATAGAATGTGATCCATGGGGGCTGTACAAATGGTATGGAGGCCAAGTCAACATAAGCACCTTCCTTGTCTTTGGTTGCATTTTGATTTGCATCCCAATATGGCCATGATTCATGCTAAATAGTAGATGCCCCTTTGGATTATATTTCCATATATCATAGATAAGACCTAGGGCAAGATAGGCCAATTTTTTGGTCAATATATCCTGTATTTCCCTCTTTGTGAGTGTCACCTTACTCTTACCAATGGTGAAAGGAATTGCATAAAGCTTCATATTTTTATTTTTGGTGCTATAGGAATTATCTGTAATATTAACCACTGATATATTTTTAGGGCAAGTTTTCTACTTGTTACACATATTGGTAGGCGAAAGGATTTTCCGGTAAACCCATGAAATCTACTGAAATAAAAATTCGAGCCTAAGAAATAGTTAAGTGGGATCTGATTTTTCCTCATCCATTCCAGATCTTCAATAGGGAACATTTGCATAGGTTTTTGGGCAAGAAATTGAAGAAAAAAGATTGAGGAAATACTTGGAAAATGTATAATAATCACCTGTACCTGAAAGAACATGAGTCCATACCAAGACTAGGTTGAATAACCTTGATGCATTATGAATGTTGAGTGGCAATTGCCTCCCAAAAAACTTAGGATTTTGATGCAATATCAAATGGACAAGAAAAGAGGAATATCTAAACTTATATGAATGGTTGTACTCCTCCAGCTACCGAAGCATCCTATCTACAATTTCCTCAAAAAAATTGAATCAACATTTTCATTTTTCCTTTTTGAACATGAAATCTAGACATATTTGGTATTCAAAAACATCATTATCATGCTCAATACTATATATGAATGCTAGCATTCAAAAGATGTCTTGAAAATTTGAATTGAATTTGCTAAATTCTAAAGGAAAAATGGGTCTACCATTATGTCCTCACGTTTGGTCCCAGTTTTGAAAAAATCCATAGTGACCTTTCTTGTGTGCTAGATTCCTCCATGCTTATCCTTGAAAAGATATCAGCGACCATATTAGAGGGGATGCATAAAATATATCTAATGGCCTCTTCACTAATGATGACTTTTAAATTTTCATCATTGATGACCCCAGTGTCCTTATCTAACTTCTCCACACAAATGTCTAATAGCTCCAGGAACGAATGCATGGATGGAAACATATACTGAGGTATACCACAATTCTAGAGCCTTACTCCAAGGCTTTAAACACTTCCAACCTTCAATCTACTAGCTCTTCTCTGTAGGACTCCCTCCCATAGACTTTTATGGTTGGTGTGCAACCTCAAATAAAAAATATTATCCATGAAGTCTTTGATCACTTATGGTTTGACAAGGTTACCAACCTTTATCAATCTAGTGTAAGGGAAACTTTAATCCTCTCGTATTTGTGTGTTGGCTAAGGAAATATATCCAAAGATATAATATAGCCTCGTTGAGAAAAGGGATTCCAGTGCCCTTGTCAGAGGCTGACACTTCAACTGCCATTTCTTCATTGTTTTCGAAAGAATTATGCAAGAACTCACTTTTGTACTTAGAGAATTTTCACTCTTTATAGAGAGCTCACAGATAGAAAATTTTATATTTTTTATTCAATTTTCATCTAATGTGTATAGAGTAAATGCATGGTCATCATTACTAGCACTTTGAGTGATTCCAGCAAAGGAAATATGTGTGTAATAAATGTTTGCGTTCTTGAGAAGTGCAACCTCCACTTTAGGAAGGTAATTGTGTAAATTCCTTAGAATATTCTCGGAGAAGGACAACCTTGAGAAACGAGAGACATAATTGGAAAATAATTTTACATTAAATAAGCAAGAAGTGGCTTTTAAAATGTTATTTTCACACAATGGAGCTTACTAACGATTACAAAGGTGATGAAACACATGGTGGTAAGTCATATATCTGGTCATCAATGTCAACACCTACATTAATTATCTAGAGTTTTACAAAATCTCCTATGTACGATTTCATTTTAGTTCTTGTTGCCAACTTGTATCTCTCGTTGTCATTCCAATAGGGAAAAGATTTTTTTTCTCAAACTTTTCGGCTTGATTTTTCTATAAATAGAATTTATTTCTTGTTAAAATATTCATTATGTTTGCAATATTTCTTTTTAATTTTGAGAGGTATGGGCACTCCAATCAAACTCTTGATTCAAAATAACTAGGTGGCCTTTATTTGGGAGGTCACTGATGATAGAATTAAGTGGCTTTTGAGGACTTAATACCCTTAGACCATTACCATTTTCAAGTGGGTGTTGGGGAGGTACTTTTTACTAGATTCAAACCACTACCATGCCTACATCGATGTTATCTCATGGTTTGTCACCTCCTTGGTTGACCTAAACATCTCTAAGCTATGGATAGTGTAGCTCTGCAAGACCATGTTTTGTAAGTACCTAATAGGACTTGAAGACGTCATTGTCGTGGTGGTCCTAGGCCTTGGTGTAACCTCCACCATGGACCTCCATCTACATGTAGATAATTTTGAATTGGTTCCCTAGTTGCCTTTTATTTTTGGCTTTTGAATGATAACCTTGGAGAAAAATTATCAATGTGCACAACCTACCAACTCATTTCTCTTTACGGTGAACATTGTCGAGCTGATTTTTGATGTGGAGTGACACACTTCCTTTTTCAATTTTGTTTACCATCCTAGTGGGGTGGTTATGGATATTAATGATTGACCCCAAGTCAGTTTATTTAATGTTGTTCATTGAATACCTTGCTACTGTATTCTCTGAACCGTAGAGTAGGGTGATGCCTTTCCTATCTTATGTAGGTCATTCAAATATGTCCCAAGAACCCTAATAGGATTGAATATCAACCTATCAAAGTGAGAAAATACATAATTAGGAGGACTTAGAAGGGGGTTATTTTCAGCTTTAAGGGGTTCACCACCAAGCAAATGCTTGGAAAAGACAATGTTGGAAAACACAATGTTTGAAAACACAATGTGATATGAAAAATACCTAAAATGAGCTGAATGAGAGATGAAAATAATGAAAATAAAAAACTTCAAGTTTGGGTATGTGTACCTGGGAAGTTCAGAGATAATATAAGATTCTAGAAATGAAAACAAGCTGCTAAAATATGCCTTGGAGGACTAAGATGCCCAAGATGGCATATTAGTGCCACTGCTATTTTTCACAACAAACACAAAAAATTTGAATATCAAAAAATAATCCCAAAGAATATTTGAAAGATATGTTTTGGAGGAATAAGATGCCCTTGATGGTGTATTAGTCCTTATCTGAATTTCTGAAAATTCTGAATGTGGTCCTAAGCTCCCAGGTCTACACTTCCTTCTTCACAGATCTCGGGTTCTGAACTTTCTAGATCTAGGTCTTCAACCTAGATCTTCAAATAAAAACATACAAGAGATGTAAAAACTTGTTGATTGTTAGTGAATGGGGTTTTTCCTTGGTCAAAGGTCCCTTGTAGGTAATTAAACCAAATAATTAAATGAAGCATGTAATATTAAATATGAAAAATGATATCACCTTGGATGATGTCTTGTGAAGAAAATCTACAATTTACCATGTAGTGGCCATGAGGAATGTAGATGTTGGATCTTGGGACATGATGTGAACAATGGTTACAATTACATCTTCAATGCTACATCAACAATATTGGCTCAACAACATGAATGGATGCACTAAACCATTGACATGTTGCTTGAATCTTGATGATGGCTCTAAATACTTGATGAATTTATCTTGACTACACTTATGGACTAAATTTTTCTAGAATAGATCCTCTCACAACTTGCTTAGATTAAAATGAGTGAAGGAACCTTGTATTTGTACTAATTCATGCTTAACATCTCGAAATTACACCACAACAAGATAACATATGAATTCATTAAATAAAGGAGGCTAAATCCCACCCGAATTTGAAATTGGACCCCAAAAATAAGACTAGGAGGACTAAGATGCCACCTGCCCTAGGTGGCATCCTAGTCCCAAGGCTCAAATATCAGGGCACAGACTCCAAAAAGGGACCTAATTAAGAGGTTTCAAAATTAGGGCCCCAAGAACCATGGAGGACAAAGATGCCCAAGGTGGCATTTTAGTCCCAGTCCACAAATCAAGGACACACGGACATAAACATTAAATGATCATTTATCTTTTGATGTTTTTTAGGATTTTCCATAAAAATATATAGTTCATAGGGCTTGTGGATGTGAAATATGACCAATTAAGCCATAAATAAGCATAAATAAAGCAAGGAGGTCCCAAACAAGTGTGAAAATGCAAGGGTATCCATTTTACTACACTACATTCTCAAATATTTTTGAAGATGTCACCACGTTTCTTGCCCATTATGACTTGGAGGTTGAATTTCATGCTAACCTAAGTTGTTACCTCCAATGTTTTGGTTGTAAAGATGAATATCATTTTGGCTGCTTAAAAAAACATCTCTTGTACTTCTACTCAAATCTTTGCAAGCTCCCTCAAAAATAAGCCTAAGCACCCCGAGTATATGTAAATTTTTATCTTATAAATATAATATTCCTTTTCATCTTTTCTACATCTTGTCTTATGCACAAAAATAACATATTTACAAAATTTTATACATATGGCATATAGGTTTTTAATTAAATAGTTCCAAATGAATACCATTTACTAGAATCCATATGATGTTTTCATTCATATATTTGAGTTCGTAGGAATTACTTGCTTTGCATTTTGAAATGTGGAAAGGGCCCTTCCACAAAGAGTCAAATTTGATGTGTTGTCCTAGCTTAACGACACACTTTTTGTATTTTGAAACCAAGCTCCCTTCCTTGAAACCCAAGTCAGAAGGATTTTTATCGAACCACCATTTGACCACCTATTGGTGCTAGACATGGTGTCAAATGATTTTTCCCTTTATTTCCAAAGGTTTAGCATCTCGTCTAGCCTTACTTCCATTCCACCATTTTCCTCGACTTCTAAAGACTTCAGAAATTGTAGTGTTGGGATCTTCATTGAGATATGTAGGACCACCTCCTTTTCATATGCTAATTCTTAAGGAGAAGCCTTTAAAATTTTCTTTGAGGTGATGTGGTCCAACCATATATTTTCCCATAGGTGCTTATGCCATTCTCTTTGGTGTTTTAAACCAATACGTTTTATTAGTCAGATCAAATTTTTATTCGTGCACTTTACTAGTTCATTCCTTTGTGGGTAGTAATTCGATGAAGTCTTCAAATAGACTCTAAGCTCAAGGGAAAAATATGACATCCCAATTCCTACAAAGGCTAACACATTGTCAAAGATGATGATACCATGTTTGTATGATTTTTAAAGTGATATTGTTTGTGGAGAAGTGTCTACCTTCAGGGCTACTGTGAAATTCACCCAAAATTATTTTGGCTTGCACCTTGTCTACATGGCGGAGGAGGACTCTATCAAAATTATTTTTAAAAAGAAGGCCTTCAATTAACACGTACCTAATGCCTTGGAGTCCATAATACCTCCTTTTGTGCATTGGGATATCAGATGGATATCTATTAGTCTACATGAACCTTATCTGATCGAAAATCCAAGACTCATCTTACTTGAATTAGTTTGTTAAAACTTGATCAATATTTTCAGCTTCTAGCTCAGGGCTGAGTTCTTGGGTGAGATATTCATACATGTCTCTTCCTCTAACTACCTTTGTGGGTCATATATCTATGTTAGTGATTTTTTTAGTGGCTAATATTCGCCAATTGGCTAATAGTTGAAATTTGGGAATAAAAAAATTGCTAATAGTTCTAGATGTAATGCAACCTAAATCGCCACATTTTTACAAAAAAAAATAGTCCTATTTAAATTGCTAAAAAAAATATTTATAAAATAAATTAACTCAAAACAATTCCACAATATTCGATACATGATTAGATCATATTCACCTAAATTTTATAAGTTATAGTAGAAAACTATATCAATTCACCAATTGTATATCATAATTATTAGTTTCTTTAGGGCCATATTTCCAATCTTTAGTTTTCACCATTTATCTATTATATAATCTAATGGCCCTCATTGTATTGTGCAAGGTAAAATGTACTTACAATCTATATTGCCCATGGGGTTCAAATTTTCTTTTGGATTGTTGATCTTAGAAGATTAATGATCCTAAAGCAATTTTGGGCCCAATGAGAATTGCATATTATGGGTACATTTTACCTTGTGGAATACAATGAGGTCCATTAGATTATATTTTAAATAAATGGTGATATGTAAATATTATAGTCTACCCTTAAACCCATTAATAATTCCCACCCTTCGGCCCATACTTTTCCATAAGAATTGTTTTTTATATTGGAAGGATTCGCCATCATAATTAATGTGTTTTCCTATTATTTTCCAAGATTCACCAATTCTTTTCTACAAAATTTTAGTGATGTACAAAAATTCACCAATAAATTTTTTTTTAAAAATTGTAAAAAATGAAGGATTCGCCAATAGAAATTAACATTATTTCTAAAAAAATGAACAATTCGCCAAGATTTTATATCTTTTTTTGAGAGGGGTTTCTTAAATTTATCACTGATATACATCATATGGGTATGTGTAGGATCATCATGGAAAAGATAGGCCCTTAAGTGGCAAAAAATTCAGAAAAATCACGGTTAGACAACTTGACATAATTTTTTTAATAAGTTATCTATATTATTTCAAAAATATGTAAGAATCAAATTTGTAGAAAATTGAATGAAGTTTCTAAATTACTAGGTTTATTTACAAAAAAAAATCTAGTTGGTGAAAATTTGAAATTTCAATACAGTAGTACTTAAATTTTAGGGAAAAAATAAGAAGTAGGTGTCTGTCTCACCACCCTAACCACATTAAAATATTAATACTTTTTTATAAGATTTTAGATATAAATATAGGACTCATGTCCTAATGTGATGCATATTTTTTTGTAATTTGTTTCCAAGTAAATAATTAATTATAATTTTTTTATGACAACTTTTAAAAAATATAGGGACTCGTATGTCTGACCACCTTAACTTGGTAAAAACTTCATTAAATTCATTTTTTTCTTTTTTAATATTATAGTATGCAAAACATAGAATGCGACACATGTTTTGGATTCAAAAAATATGATACCTTTTGAAAGCTATAGATGTTTTTCAATCAACCTAAAAATCAGGACTTTAGTCATAATTCAATAGAAAATGAAAAATAATTATTTATTAAATTCAAAGTAAAGCATAATTTATATTGGTGGAAAGCTGAGAATCTCCTTTAAAAACCCTTTTCGTTTCATCAATTTTGGGTAAAAATAAGTCATCAGCCACATACCCAACATATTGCCACTTTTTGGCCCATCATGATCCTACACATACCCCTACTCAAGGATCTTGGTGATCCAACTGGACCTTTTTTCAGTTATTTTCCCCTTCGTGATATATTCCGTTGCATTGGGGTGAGTGACCAGGACCGTGATCTTGCTTGTCGAAACTCTAAACTTTTTAAGACTTTTCACCACCATGAGGGCCTATTTCTCCACAAAATTATATTTGGTTTTGTTCACCTTTAAATTCCTTGAATGGAAAGTGATGGGGTGTCCCCCATTTCCTTCCTCGTCCTTCAATCCAAGTATTGAGGCTATAATGTGCTAGTTGTTGTAGACATATAGCACAAAATACTTTGAACAATATGGGTTCATGAACATCAAAGCAGTGGAAATGGCTACCATAATTTTCTCGAAAGAAATTTTTCCTTTTGGAATCCACTTGGAAGATAATCCTTTCTTCAACATTAGTTTAATAGGTCTCACAATTCTTGCAAAATCTGAAATAATCTTGCTAACAAAGTTGATCTTTCCTAGGAAAGATTGGCTCCCTTTTGGTGGATGGGTAGTGGTAGTTCTCTTATATTTTTCACCCTCTCGAGGTCAATAGCCATTCCTTCCTTGGAAACCACAAAGCAAATAATTTTTCCTTGTGGCACCCCGAATACACTTTTTTGGGATTTAAGGAAATCTCAAAATTTTGACACCTCTACAATACTTTTCCTAGGTGATCAAAATGGTCACCCTTAGATTTCAATAATACAGTCAAGTCATCTAGATAGATAAGGATGATATTTTTTATCAAATCCTTGAATGTGACATCCATCATGCATTGGAAGGTGGCCCCCATATTCAAAAATCCAAAAGGAATCATTGTATATGAAAATATTCCTTATTTGGTGGTGAATGTCATTTTGTGCTAGTCTTCACCTTTTATGTAGAGATAATTGTAACCTGAGAACTCATTGATTAACAAGAAATTTTTTTACCCTACCACAGTCTGTAAAATATATTCTATCGAAAGTAAAAGGTAACGATCTTTTAAAGAGGCCTTGTTTAAATCTCAAAAGTCCAAGCAAACATAGATATCACCATTCTTCTTTCAGACAAAGACTAGATTACATACCTGACTAGAATGTTTAATCAGGGATATGATCCTTGACTCGATTAACCTTGTGAGATCTTGTGCCATTAAGACCTTTAATTTTGGGTTGATTGACCTTTACTTCTATCAAATTGGATTAGATTCCTAGAATAGGTCAGTGGTGTGTTGGATTATGTTTGGATCATAGCCTTTCAGACCATCATAGTTCCAAGCTATGACTCCATCATATTTTACACATATGGATCTCAACCTTTCCCTATCCCCTTGTGGAACATTCCTCCTCACTTTGAGCTTTCTGTCATTTTTGACACAAAGGTCCTCATAATCTTCCTTGTTGGTTGTCAATCTTCGTCTACTATTCCTTGCATCTTCACAGTCGAAGCGGTTCTCTAGAGTGATTAGGCCTTGTGGGAGTTTATTGTTTTTGAGTTGGATTATTTGATCCTCACCTAATCCTTAAAACCTCAACTATATTTATTCAATAAATTATCTTGACTATTGTAGGAACACGAAAAATATGGGCATCATCCTTGAAGGCCTGCCAATTTTGAGTATTATCGAGAATAGATGATGAAAAATGACTCGTACCACATATTGGATTATCGCTGAATAGGAGGTTGGTTTGAATTGTGAGCTGACTGAGGCCATTCTATCTATGTTAGTGTTTTGGGATCTCAAAATTACCTAGATGTTGAAGGCCTTAAACCATTCAAGCAAATCACACACCCTATGTTAGTAGGACCACATTCTTACATTCTTCGTGGTTCCTTATCCTAAAACTTTCTTCACCAGTAGCTCGAAATATGCAAACACTTGTATCCTTTCAATGCACATTATTTCTACTAGCATCAAGCCATGAATCAAACCTTCATACTTCACGTCATTATTCATACATGGAAACTAGAAACAAAAAGCTCTAAGATTTTTTGACCCAACAGGAGATACAAGGTGGATCCCCACTCCAGAGTCGATCCTACATTTGTCATGGTCAAAGTGTAAAGTCCATAAGTCATCTTTCATTGACTCGCTTGCATGCTTTTGTTCCTTGACCAGCTTCAGAAGTGACTGATCTTCATCAAATATTGTGTATATGCCAAGACGAGTGGCATGGAAATTACTAAAAGGGCATAATCAATAAAGTGTTTTAATAAGACTTTCTATTTTGGGATTTTTTCACTTGTGGCATCTTCATCTTCCAACATCTCTAGGAAATACATCTCTTTTTTGGAAATGGATGTGTGTGTAGCTTAGAAGCTCATCACCACATCTTCTGTGATATGTTCAAGATGCAAGGGTTTAGAAAAACTCTTCTTTTTTTCTCCTTTTTTAGCCCTCAATATCAGGTGGGACTAGTCAAGCGTCAGGTATCCAACAATATTTGTTGTAAAATATCTTGAAATGCACATTCCAAAAATGGAGGGAATGTCTATTATGACCACGTCTTGGATGATTGTCCAGCTTGGATAGGAGTACACAATCAAAGGGAGATTTTTAATCTAGCCTATGGTCAAAACCTTCTTTCCATCCAATTACATAATTCCCTTATCTAGGGGTTCATATTTTAAGGTCAAGGCATCAAATATTAACTTGGGCATCACCATGGTACTAGCCCCTAAATCTATCATATTGTTGTGTAATAGTTTGTCCCCTACGATAAGAGTCAAGAAAAAGGAGGTGGTGATGCAGTCCAAGGTAGGAGGGTCCAATGAGGGACTGTCCCACCTCACATCTTAAACAACTAACACTTAGATCTTATAGATGCATATCGGAAGTTAATAGATATGCAAGAACACATGACACCAGAATTATCTTGGGAAAACCCTCAAACGCAAACACCCAGCCTTCAAAGTTCACTCCTCATTATATTATGATCTCAAAAAAAATTACATATGTCAGTCGGGCTTTACAGATGCTAGGCCACAACCTAGGAATTACAAAAAAAATCATATAATAACAATCTTCCATCGCTTCTTCCTTCTGCTCCAAGATTTCTCTTCTTTGTGATCTTGTCGGATCAAAACATCTCAATCACCATGCTTAACGACTACTCTTCTTCACACTTTATATATGCCTTCAAAATAGTAGAACATTATTCACACATATAACTCACACATCTCACAAATATGCCTTCCTTCCTTCTTTTCCCTTATCAATCTCCTCAAAACAATTGGTTTTATATATCGACATGTAAGGATAACATCCACTACATGTCGGCCCAAAAAAATATAAAATGTATACAAACTGTTGGCCCAAATCCATAAGAAATTGTCAATTTGAATCAACCAAGTTTGACCCAAACATAGTAGGGACCCAAAACATGTATTAAACATGAAACACCTTAAACAATTAGCCTCGAAGATCAACAACACGCTATAATCACCCTGTAAGCTAAGAATAGGAAAACATGAACTCCCAAAAGGAAAATCACCAATCACAAGCACAACAATCAATGCAAACCAACAACACATATAGATCAGAATCTAGAAACATCCACAAATAACCACTAAAGATCCATAACAACTCAGATTACAAGAATCACATCAACTTCCTTCAGGAACACCAACTAAAGCAATCGAACAATTGTCAGAACACATATACTCATAACTTGATCAGATCTTCATGTGAACCACTGAAACTTATAGTGGGTAAGCTAGATATAATTTTCAACAAACCCTTTAATATAAAACTTCTCATCCTCAATATACTGAGCTAGCCTTCATACTGAACTTCAGTGCATCACTGACACTCTTTAATTGAATGATATTTGTCCCAACTGATTGAATCTTCTGTATGCCCCTTTATCAGACTCTCGGGGTTATTTGAAAAGTGAGACTCTTCACTTTGGGATAAGTTATGTCAAAAATCAACGTTTTCTCCTTGAATTGGTTTGGTGATCTATTCATAGGTACTTTAAACTACCTCACGTTCAATAGTTTTTTCAAGTCCACCCTGCAAAACTACCTCAAGTGTAATTTGGATTCGGCGATCTACCTTCAATCCTTGTACTGCCTCAATGGTTGGTAGTTTAAACAAGTATTCTTTGCATTGCCTTAATGGTTGGCATTCTAAGCAAGTCTTCTCCACAAGTTGCCTCAAGATCAATGTTTGCTTTAATAAATTATTAGTTAACAGGTACTTGTAACTACCTCACGGTCGGCGTTCTATTCAAGTCCACCTTGCAAAATTTTCTCAAGTATAATTTGGATTTGGCCATCTACTTGCAGGCCTTGCACTGCCTCACTGGTCAGCGGTCTATGCAAGCCTTCTCCACAAGTTTCCTCAATATCAATATCTTCTTCAATCAATTATCATTTAACACATACTTACATCCTCTAGAACGATGATGTGACTTCCTTGAATCATCAATATCATTTCTAAATTCCCTCTGGAACACTTTTAGATCTCTGCAATTCCTTTGCACACACCTCAAAATGTTATATTTTCTTCTCTGCATGTACTATCCTATACTATTCTCTATAAAATTTCTCCTCTAGTAGAACATCCTTTCACTTCCTCTTTCTCTATAATTCAGACTCCCCTTTCTAGTTATGCTTCACACTGGTTCACTGCGTTCACAAGTCTCCTTAAGATCACCGCTACTTCTTTTGGTTCCACTATCCAATATGATTCATCCAAAGTTTCCCCTTCCTCTAGATAAACTAATTATGTATCAACAAGTTCTTCTTCATATTCACAAACTATATTTGCATCCTTTAATACTTCTCTTTCATTATCTTCTCTGGTATTAGGTTCTTGATGACATTTAATGCTTGATTCTTTCTTCCTCCAAACTTGAAAACAAGTTCCTTCCCTAGCAAATCCTCTTTCACTCCTTTGGTACCCTTCATTGTGATAAGTATTATGACTCTTGTCACCTCTCCCTCTATAGTTTAAATAACTATCCTTGTTCTGATTTGCATAAGGTCTTCTTTCTTTGTATCCTGATCTTTCCTTTCCCTCAACATACAAATGGTTCAATCGGTAAAAAATTTTGAACTTATGAGCAACATACTTCCATTTTGATCTATCAATGCATCCATAATTCATCTGTATACAATCTACCAGGTAGTATTTCTGCCTCTCATTTTATTCCAACACATCTTCTCAGAATGATTCCTTAATCCACGTAACTTATAAGGATATAGATCCCAACACAATTCCTTTTCATTTCCATGCCTATTACAATGTGAACAATACATACTTATTCTTCCCTAATTTGATTTTCTTGAGTTTTCAATAATATCCTTATCTTTTTCATATCCAATGCCTTCACTTCTTTCTCTCCTTACCAATACAATAGGTTTTTTCATTCCTTGTTGATGCTTCACCAATCCTTTTCCTCTGTATCCCATTCTCTGCATGATTTTGAAACCATATATCTCCAAAAATTACAGGGTTAGTTACATTGTTATCTTCAACTTCACCTTCTGCAACATCACACAAATCATTAGTATCACAAGAAACATTACATGCTTTAGGTTTAGATCTCAATCTTTCATTCTCCTTCTCCAATGAGTTAGCATTTTCCTTCAGATCAGATATTTCCTTCTTCTAGAAATTGTTCTCCTTGTTTAACTCTTTCAAAATTTCCTCCAAATTTTTGATCTTCTTATCCAACTCCTTAAACAACATGAATCCTTCTTAAAACTTATCCAACTCTACTTCCATTTCTTTATTTCTCCTTCTTTCGATTTCTAGTTCTTCTTCAAAAGCATCATGCTTGTATTTTCCTATTTCTTTCATCCTCTCCATCAATTTTGAATTACACTTCCTGATTTTGCACAATTCCTCCTCCAAGGTATCCCTTTCACATATCAGGTTCTCTTTTTCCTTCTTTGTTCTTTCTCTAATCTTCCCCATTTTGTAATAGATTCACAACCATCTCTTCATCCTGCTCTACACCCTACTCTGAAATAGATTAGCAACCATCCAATAGATTCACAACCTTCTCTGATAAACCATCTCTGAAACCAACTCGATAAAGATTCACAACCAACTCACTCTTCAACCTGCTCTGATACCAATTGATGCGGTGCAAGGTAGGAGGGTTTGGTGAGGGACTGTCCCACCTCATAACTTAAACAACTAACACTCAGATCTTATAGATGCACAACAGAAGTTAAAAAATGATCAACATAAAGATAACAGATATGCAAGAACACATGACACCATAATTATCCTGGGAAAACCTTCAAAGGGAAAAAACCTAGCCTTCAAAGTTCACTCCTTATTATATTATGATCTCAAAACACATAAAATATGCCACTTAGACTTTACAAATGCTAGGCCACAACCCAGGAATTACATACAATTAACATAATAACAATCTTCCATCGCTTCTTCCTTATACTCCAAGATTTCTCTGCTCTTTGATCTTGCCGGATCAAAAAATCTCAATCACTATGCTTCATGACTACTCTTCTTCACACTTTATATCTTCCTTCAAAATATTAGAACATTTCTCATGCACAGAACTCAAAAATATTGCACATATGCCTTCATTCCTTCTTCTCCCTTATCAATCTCCTCAAAACAATTGGTCTTATATATCTACATCTAAGGATAACATCCACTACATGTCAGCCCAACAAAATATAAAATGTATACAAACTATCAACCCAAATCAATAAGCAATTATCAATGAGAACCATCCATGGTCAGCCCAAACATAGTAGGGACCCAAAAAAACATGTATCAAACACAAAACACCTTAAAAAATTAGCCTTGAAGATCCACAACATGCTACAATCACCCTATCGGCCAAGAACAAGAAAACATGAACTCCCAGAAGGAAAATTACCAATCGTGAGCATAAAAATCAATGTGAACCAACAACATAGATAGATCATGATCTAGAAACATCCACGAATCACCAATGGAGATCCACAACAACTCAGATTACAAGAATCACATCAAATTCCTTCAGGAAGACCAAATAAACGAACCGAACAACTGTCAAAACACAGATACTCATAACTTGATCAAATCTTCATGCGAACCTCTAAAACTTTTGGTGGATAAGCTAGATATACTTGTCAAAAAAAGGGCTTTAATCCCCAACTTTTCATCCTCAATATAATGAGCTAGCCATCATACTAAACTTCACTACATCACCGACACTCTGTAACTGAATGATCTTTGTCCAACTGATTGAATCTTTCAGATGCCCCTACATCAGGTGGGTTTTGGCCTACATACCTCTTTATTATTTTTTTAATCTCCAATATTCATATATTTTGTGGCTCCTAAAGATTGAAATTTTGACTTATGTCTTTTTCCTTTATCTTGGTTGTTTGGTGGGAGTAGATACGATTGTGGAGTCTACTCCTCTTTACTCAACACATCTCACAACAAGGTATTCTACTTCGGAATGTATAAAATGTACCATAAATTTATGTTTGAAATAGCCTTCTTCAATTGATCCACAATATTGAGTGCTCTGATTAGTGGAACCTTTGGTTTCAATGGGGGTGTTTCCCTTACTTTAGGAAAAGGCTAGTCTATCATAGGTGGATTGGAAACCTTATCAGTAAATTTTGGTTTTAACTATTGCATCCATGGTTAAGGCCATTGTGGTTGTCATGTTTGTGGCACTTTTGGCACATACTCCTCGATGATTCTTAGTTTGGATTGAGTATTATAATATGACTGCACTTGTGGTGCTTCTATTTTTATAATTTTATTTGTAAAAATCAAGTCTTCACCCTCCATCCAAGAAACAAACACTTGGTTGGGGGAGATATATGTCTCTTGCTCCAGAGACATTCCTTGCAGCTTAGCACTAATCCTAGCACTTTTAATCCCATGGGACTAGTAAATTTTGGCATCTAAAAAATTCCTTGGCTCCTTTGCTTCACCACCTTCTGTTGGAGATTTCCTCTTGGGTAGTTTCAGGCCATGTGGGCATTGTTGCATGGGAAGTACCATACATTTGTATCTTCTGTAATCTTTTTTTTTGTCTTGGGACCAAGTCCTTGATTGTGCTGGACTTAATAATCTAAAGCGAAGTGGTTATCAATACCATGTGGCCTAATGACTATGGCTCATTGTCTCCTCTCTAAGCTCCTTAGTACATATTATGCTAGAAGGGTGGTATTCCTCCTTGATAATTTTGAGGAGGAGGATTTAGATATGCCTATTTTTGACTCTTTATGATGATGAGCTCATTCACAAAATCTATTAGTAAATATTTTATATCATTCACATCCACAACTAATGAAGAAGAGCTCAATGTGCTTAGTTGTGTATTTTGATACACATACATTGAAGGTGACACAACTGATGTGCTATGAAGTGTGGTAGATTTACTGGAGGCTACTTCTTCTTGTGTTCTGCTAGATATTTTAGTGAACACTAGCATCAACAGTTGTGGTTGGAGCTTCCCACCGTTGATCAAACTACTCTCCACTCTTACGATAAGATGATATACATCAGGAAGAGTATCACCCCCAAGCAATTATTCGATAAACAAAATGTCCAAATTAAAATATTTTAGGTAGAACATGAACGCCATTGTCATTGGAGGTTTGGCTATCATGAGGTTCCTTTGTCAGGTTTAGTGGAACCTGGTATTGAAATTTTTCACTGCTTCTTGAGGCTATCTTTTGATCATTATCACCTATTGTAATAATGATGATCGATCTCCTTTCTCTAAAAAATTATCAAATAGATTTCCTCTAATTTCATCCCAAGAGAAGATGAAATTGGAAGCTAGGGACCTTTACTAGTCTTGAGCCTTTCCCTTAAAATATGCAACCAATGATCTAAGGACTATATTTGTATTTGTGATACGTGGATTCTACAAACATCTGTGATGTCTTGGATATGCTCGAAAGGTATTTTCAAGTCCTCCCCAATGAACTTCGAGATTGCTTTGAGAGCATTGGTGATGATAGTGAGCCATAAATCTAGAAGGGTAGGAGGAACTAGCCGAATACCACTATCCCAGGTAATAAAATTTCTCAGAGCTCTGCTGAGAGCCATAGGAAAGAAAAACTTATAAACATGAAAAACAAGTATTCCAATTTGGAAAGTTCTACCACTTAGAGGGGTAGATAGTGCTCTGGATTTGATGCAAGTACTCCTAACTCTATTACCTCTAGCATGTGGTACAAAACTTGTGAATTTTATTAGATGCTCCTTCTGATCTAACTCAAATGCCTCTTTAAGGCTAGGTGTTAGATGTTGTGAAAGATCTCGGTCCCATTGGGCGTACCAGAAAAAGAAATATTGATCATGAAATCCTGTGCTTCTCTTAACAACCTTATGGGAAATTAAGTGAGTGGGGGACCTTCTTGCAATTCATTTTATAACCTTTTATATTTTTGAAGAATTTGACTCTTCCTTTTGTTTGGGGAAAGGGAGAAATAAATGCAAAAATAAAACTTAACTAATGTGATGTGCCAAAAAGGTTTTACAACATTTCAAAACCCTAACACATTCCTAATTCTTATAAAATGAACATAGAATGCAAAAAATCCTTCATTGTTGGAAGGATAATGAACAACTAAGGCCCATACAAGCACAAATAAGTCATTCAAATCCTTTCATGGGAAGCACCCAAATTTGAACAATATGTTTCAGACCCTTACAAAACTACTCTATCCCAAGAACATAGTATGAAATCTAACATAATTTCAACTTGACATGAAAGAGTATCATAACATGATTCAATTCCTATGAGTCTAAGTTAGAAGAACATAAAATATATAACTAAGCACCAATTTTCAAGACTATATCTAAAGAAATAAAGTGACACATAACATTTGGAATACATAAAAGGAGAATACAATGTAGAATATGTTAGAAAACCAAGATCACCTGCATGCAATCACCCATCACATGCAAAAGACATGCAGAACCAAAGAAGATGTTTTGTAAGCCTCAAAGTAAAAATGCATTATTGAGAATCAATTATTACAAAGAGATCAATCCTTATGAAGGAGATCAAGAAACCCTAAAAGGGAAACCCTAAATGAAACCCTAGTGTGCACACTTAATAATTAATCAATTATTAATGTGCCTAAGTTTAGCTTAAGCAGCTAAAGGAATAAGTGACTTAATTAATTAACCAGTATGATATAATTAATTAAGTATAATAACTTATTACTCTAACACCCCCCCTTAAGATGAACTTAGGAAGAAGTTAAAACACTAGCAGAAGATGCATGAAAGAAAAGATGGGTCCCGAAAACTAGGCCTGATCAGGTACCCATTTACAAATGCAAGAATGAGGTAGAGTAGAAAAGCCCAGTGGGACAAAAACCCCCTACAATGAAATGACATGCTGCAAAGAAGCACTGGAAGAACTCTATAGAGTAACACTAGAACCGCAATCTGGAAAGCAAGGAAATATACTTTTGTCTACAAGAAACTATATCAGAATCATAATGATGCAACAACAGACCCGATGCCATGGAACACACGAAAAATCCAAACGGGAACAACCCTAGAATCTATGAAGTAGCAGTCGATTATGGAAATTATGTATTACTGAAAATGAAGTGCAAAGATGTAAGTTGCACTCTCCCAACTGCCAAAATATCCAAGTAATCTCCAAAACACCCATCGGTCCAAATCTATATTAACGATAAACCTAGAACAGATACAGAAAAAAGTGCATGGACAGCAACATAGAGCTCCCAATACCTTTCCAATGCCGCAAAGATAGCAAAAATCGGAGATCGTGCCAAAATGTTATGAGCTCGAAAGCATAAAATAAACATCTGACTTCAGACAGAAATAAATGCAATAAAACATAAAAAATACTGTAAAATAAACTACACCATAGGATAGTGCTCGGAACCAAATTTTCGACAATATCTCGTTTGCCCGATTTTGATACCGTATGCCAACGTTATGCCAAAAACAAAAAAACTGCTCTTTTAGGCAAATTAGGGCAAGGAGGGGCCGTACGGACGATGACGTCATGCTAACATCAGCACTTCACTGCAAAAAAATTGACGGCCTAGAGGCCGTCGCCGCAAAAAAACCATGTTAGAAAACCAAGATCACTTGCATGCAATCACCTGTCACATGCAAAAGACATGTAGAACCAAAGAAGATGTTTTGTAAACCTCAAAGTAAAAATGCATTATTGAGAATCAATTATTACGAAGAGATCAATCCTTATGAAGGAGATCAAGAAACCCTAAAAGGGAAACCCTAAATGAAACCCTAGTGTGCACACTTAATAATTAATCAATAATTAATGTGCCTAAGTTTAGCTTAAGTAACTAAAGGAATAAGTGAATTAATTAATTAACCAGTACAATATAATTAATTAAGTATAATAACTTATTACTCTAACAGAATAGAGGCCACATGTGCATAGTTTAATACAATTTCTTCTTTCTATTGCTTGATCTTGAGAAACAATACAAAATTCCAAGACAGGATAACTAATTCAGACAATTATCTATAAATTGATTACAAAATTACTATAGAGAAATGAGAGTAATGTAAGAAATCTTCTATATCTATTTTTCTACTATTGCTTATCCATTTAGAAGCTAATAGAAATTCCCTTTTATAGGACAAAGAAAGCATACAAGAATGAAGCACTCTCCACCACCAAAATAAAAAACCCTAATAGGTGGCATCACAAGGAAACCTCAAAAATCCAATAAAAAATCAGATCTAATCATAAAAATCCTTAGTAATAAAAACTTAGTTGCTTCAATAATGGTGATGGGCGCAACAACTCAATGAACTCGGTGCCACAAGAGTTTTATGAGGATTTTTTTGTTAGAGAAGATATGAGGTTGTAAGTGCTCGATAAAATCTCATTTGATCAACCACGTGTAGTAATGACATTATCAAATGGATGTTGGCCCTTGAGATCTTGAAGGACAAAAAACATATCGCCACCTGACAGTGCCTACGAGGACACCACTCTTGATAGTGAAGATACCCTACCCAACAAACTATGGGTGACATGGCATGCTGGAAGGCCATCTTCAAAATTTGTGTGAGCGGTTTGTATAAAATCCCCTCAGGGCGGCCATGTGTCCTGCTTCGACCTCGAAGGTAATGCAATATTTAAAAAGGAAATGCAATCACTACATGGAACCATTGCACACATTTTAGCTAAAACTAACCTATGACCTCCAAAATCATGCACTAGTGTGACACATGGTGGGGAAAATAACAAAAGTAAAAAATATAAGAACCTTGAGGCCAAAAGAACAAAGAGGAAAAAATAAACATAATATGACAAAAAAATTGCTCCATAAACACTTCACCAAAGAATTCAAAGCATCTAGAGAGAAGAATTTTGTGAATTTAAAGGCTTTCCTATGATAGACTAGGGTTTTTGCAACATAAAAACAATAAGTGCATGTGTTATTTCAATTCTCACTCAGTTTGCTATCAAATTTCTTATTGTTACTTTGGAATTGTGTTCTAGTGCTTTGTCTTGAGATAGGGTATTTTTGTGTTTAATTATCTAATGTTTTCTCTAGTTATAGCCTAAATTTGCATAAAATACCCTAGAACTGCTATAAACCTTAGTTTATCTCGAATTTCATTACAAAAATGACTCCTCCATGAGATCAAGCCTTCGCTTACTCCCAAAATAGGGCAATACATGATGATTTATTGGCCTAGCTTTCAGGTTCAACCATTTAAAAATTCAAGGTTCAAGGACTTGGCTCCGTCGAGGGTTTGGTAGATGTTTACCATGGGTGTAGGGATGTTGTGCTACCAATATCCCATTAGTCACTCTTTTTCCACTAGTATGGAAAAATAAATTTTGATGCACCTATGTCTAATGTGTGGAAATTCAACTTAGAGAAATTGGTAGTCCCTACTGTGTTCATGGATGTCAACTTGTTGAAGGCTATCACTGCAAATTATGATGATTTTGTCAAGGTTGTTAGGATTGGAGGGGGTAAGGATATGGTCATTATTGATAAGTGATGAATATCACAAGTCTTCAAGCTTAACCTTGCCATAAGAAAACCCATAGATTTTGAAGCTTTTAAATAAAAGTACAATTAGAAAAAAAGAACTTATAAAGAAATCTTATTGTCATGGTTTAAGGTTAATGACCACATGGAAAGTGTGTCAAAATTTCACCCAATAAATTAGATTCTTTCAAGATTGACAACTTTGAAAATGATTTCACTAAGACTTACTATTCATTGTGCCAAGTCTTAGGGATGTAAAAACTAGAGAGAATTCCTATTTCTCTAATGTTCATGGCTATTGATATTCAAAATGTCATGGTAAAAGAAAAGTTTGATTTTGCAACATAATTATCTAATGTCATTCATAAGGGATTGATGGACATTAGGGATGGTAAGAAAAATAGTAAGATTTTGGTGGTATTCTCTATTGTGCCACATGTTCTTATATAGGGGGAGAAAGGAATTTAGTCCAACTCTCCAAATAAATGATAAAGGTAAGGATGACATTGAGTTTCTAGTTTATAAATGGACACATGTATGGGATAGATACTATGAACAAGCTAGTTTTGTAAATTTTAGGAACCATTTTTCTACAAGGGTCGTCTTCTTCATACAAGGTCAAGTACCTAGAATTCTTGCAAAAATATTGGATTTCCTAAGGCCTATGGAGAGGAGGCTTGACTTTGGGATTAAACACAATTGGGGATATTTTATTCTTCATTAATATTACATAGTTTTGAGAGTGTACGGTGTTGAGAAAGGGTGTCTCAAACTTGTTGGCGTAGAAGGCATTGGATTCAGGTTCATTAGGTTGATAGTTGACTTTCAGCAGGATCAAGTTGCTAGTCTCCTTGAAATCCTAATAAGCTCTGTACAGGTTGGAATTTAGTGCTTTGTTTGGTTGATAGTCACATGTCGATGGGACTAAGAGATGAGCCTCCTCAAAATCTTGATAGGTTCTTGGCTTATTGCTAAGTGTATTTGGAGTTAGCATCAACCACACTTTCATTGATGAAATAAGTGAGTGCCAACGAGATTGAATGAACAATATCTTTGACATACTGATGAACTGCAAGAAGCGTTTCATCAGAGTGACAGGTCAATGTTGAAGGGAGTCACTTGGCAGTCCCTTCGACATCTCGATGGAAGGCTAGGTCTCTTTTTAGATGGAATGGTGGATTTCATCGAGACGTTGGTAATGATCCCTTCGATATGCCTATAAGGTGGGATTGAATGACATGAAGGATGGTGTCAGCTATGTAGACACTCAAAAATGTCCTTTTACAATACCCTACCACAACATTACATCATTTAGACATCTTGTAGCATGTTTTTCCCTAGGTACCCATGTCATCATCTAATTAGTTAAATAAATATTATTTATTTGACTAATTTCATTTATTCCTTTTCTATTCATAATCCCTCTGTTCTTCTAATGTTAATTAAATAAGCTATATTATTTAATTTATGAAATCATAAATTCAACATTAATTAAATAAATAAAATATTTATTTAATTAATAAAATTCTAAAAGGATATTCTCTCTTTCTTTCCAAAATATGAACTAATGTGTATCTAATTAATTAATTTAATTAGATAATTCATTAATTATCCTTCTCGTCTTTTTCAAGATTTATTTCCTTTAAAATAGAAAATCAAAATCTTTCTATCTTTTCAAATATTATCTTATCTTGTTTTATTTCCTCTTTGATCAAATAAAGCAAAAACAAATCTTATTAAATCTTCTTCTTTGTCCACATTAAAAATCTATAAATATAGCCTCTCAGAAGCCATTTAGGGGAGGATCTTTTGAGTACCCTTACTCTGTCAAATTATCTCTACAGTCTTTCATCATCTTTCATCCATCATCCTTCATCTTCTAACCTTCACTATATCATTATGCTGTTGAAGTGAGCAACCAACATATCAAGTCAATCGATCCATTCATCCATCATTGCATCTATTTGAGGTATTGAATATTTGGATCAGGTAATGCATTTTATTGTTTTATCATTTTATTTATCCAAATTTTTTGTATACATTTTGGTGAACCCACTAGGACATGCTCCACAAATTTAGTCATTGGTTTTGTAGGTTTTTGTTGCAAAAAATTGCATTTTTCTAACCCTAATTTTGTCAAGTTTTGAGAGTGAATCATTGTAGTAATTAACCTCTATCGATCTTTGTGTATTCTCTGTTCTTTGTCAATTCATTGTTTATGCTCCATACCCTGCACTTGGGTGTCGCAATCTTGGTGGTCGCTGCCCGATCACTTCCTATCCAAATCACCACTATTTGCTAATCCTTCCACTCATCCATATCCACTTTCCATTTACTCTTTCAGCCTTTCACATCGTCCGCTTGTCATCTCACGAGATTTTTTTGTGTCCTTGCATTCATTGCTAGAGGGTACGAGTTCCTTCCACATCATCTATGCCCAAGACCTTATCAGTAGTACCCTGCATTTATACTTTGTAGTTTTTGGTGTCCCCTATACTTCCATCTATGCGCCTAGTTATCCAACCCATAGACATTCAAATTGTAGCTATCTGAGCGGTACTAAAGTGTCCGCGAAAGGTTGGGCCTTTCAAATCACTATATACCTAGTAAAGTGTTTGCAATAGGTTGGGCCTATCAAAGTGTGAGAGACAAATGTTTATAACCTGGTTTTCTTTTCCTTTCTGCTTAGCCATTACCCTTCTTCTTTTCCTCAAGCTTTTCCATATCTTGTAACCAAAACAATGTATACACCACCTAAATATCTCAATGCGCTAAGGGAATAAGAATTCAATGACACATCCACCACACCATCATCAGATGTAGAAATATTGACTGAGGAAGGATAAGTGCTCGACCCACAGGGAGCTACTTTCAATTTCAATCCCCTCGACTCCATATGGTTTGCATTCTTTATGGGTGAAAATAGAATGATTTTGCGATTTCTGACGTGGATAGATTTTGATTAGTTCAATTTGTTAATTTCGATCAACTTACTTAGTTTTTGGATTTTTAGATTAATGTTATTTAGTATTATTTTGAATAATATAAGTTAAATTTTTAATTTAGATTAATGGATTTTAGATTCACTAATTTAGATTAATTTATAGTTAGATTTTTTTAATTTTTTTTAGATTTAAATTTTAATTAGATTTTTAAATTATCTTTTAGTTAGATTTTTTAAGATTTTCTATTAGTCTCTGTTGATGCAGAATTTTTCATGTAACAATAGCCTTATGGGGAACTTAGCTATTGGGGGACATTGTGCGCTAGCTAAGTAACCTCCTGGATTTTACCGAAGTCAACTCTTCTTTTAGTGGGGGAACTAAAAGGTAAGGAAGATAGCAGGAATATAGAATCTACACTATACGCGATGTGCCAAAGTCTTAGACAAATTTACCAAAGCACAATGCAAAATTCAAAGGCCCGAACCACTAAATTGCTATTAGTTAAACCAATTTTCTCAAAATCACTTGAACATAAGAATACCTTCTTATTTTGCATAACATAATTTTAGCATAACTTTTAGCTAACACAGAAGAGTCAAAGTAAACATGGTCTGCATTTATTGAGTTATGGACAATTTGAGAAAGTTGAAGAACAAGCATTCATACAATAAAAGAAGATTGCGGCACAGAACAATAGTCTCATTAAATGCGTAAACAAACAGAAAGGCCGAAATTATTTGGCATAGTCTAGAGTCTTTTAATTCAATAAAGCTATTACAAAGGCCTTCTTCCCAACGCTCAGGAGTTCTTGGTAAACCTAATAAGCATCAATTAAAGAAAAATGGTCGTATAAATAGGCTAGTCCATCACCTGGAGATGCACCAAAAGAAAACCAAACCATGAGCAGGGATCGACGGTCCAGATCACCTCGAGCTGCCACAGCAAAACATCGATCGGCCAACAGCATACCAGCGAGGCCACGACATGGAATGGAAAACCACGCAGCAACAAGAGAGAACACACGGCACCATAGCGAGAAATGCGACAGCAGGAGAGTACAAAAGGTCTAGCGGTGATCCAAGGTAATTGGTGTAGAAACAAATGCCACGCATCACCCAGACGAAGCCCGACAGAAATTTGAAAAGGTTCCAGCAGAAAGCCTCGAGAAGGAGCCAGGTTGAGTGTTCTCAGCAAAATAAAGTACGAGGCAGACCCAACTCTGAAAGCAACCAGGGAGAGCCACGTGGCATGCAGACAGAGACTCTCGAGAAGCGAAGTGAAAGGAAAATGAAAAGATTCGCAAGGAAGCCACGTGGAGCACTCTGAGGGCAGTGAGCATTTGTAATTTAAGGCATAGCCACAAAGGTAAATGTAAAAATGCATAGGCCTTGGTAGTTTTTTTTCAACAGTTTGCTGACTCACAAGGGCATTTCACTTGCGAAATGAAGAACCCCAGAAACTTGGTTCAGCATCAAAAAATTCTCACAACCTTGAGAGGGCGGTCTGCAGACTAGTCCATACTTCATTTGATGGTGCGGAGAGAGCTTGCAGATTCTCGTGAGCTAGCTTGAGATTGATGATTGCCTTGAAGGGCAATCCGCCTGCTACCTTTGTCTCCAATTCCAATTGCAAGAAGAGTTGTGCCAGCTGATGCACAATTCCCTCAATTTCTTCGGCGGTCAGAGATTGATCAAAGGTCTGGAAGACAGAAAGGTCATGCTTCTTTTCCTTGATCATTGCAACGATATACTCCACACTCACTACTACCTAATCTGCGATGACGGGCGAAGGGAGGCCTCTCTCAGTCAAGTGGGAAAACTTTTCCTGCATGTCACTGGTAACCTAGTTTAACCGAGCTCTGTAATTTGCCACCTGTTGAATGGCCTCATGCATGGAGATGAGGCTACTTGCGCCTAGAGCTGCTGTCATTTGGTCACTGATGCCCATGTTGTTCAATGCTTCATCTGAAGTAGTATACAACTTACCCAATAACATTCTAGCTTCCAGAACCTTTTCAGAAGTTAACTCCTGAACCTGCTGTATTGATTCACTCACTGTCCCGCAAAGGCTAGCCGCTTACACCATAAACTTCAAGGTGGGCTAAAGAGTAAGGCACAATGCCTTCACCTTGTCCTAGTATGATGCATACAACTCTTTGGCAATTACCAATGAGCTCATCTGGGGCGTAAGAGGTTGGGTCCTTAGGGTAGCCAATTCTCCCTCTCTACTGCTCAAACTTGCCTTTAGCTCTGCCAAGTTTTTGTCCAATATGGACATCTGCTCCCTCAAAGTCAACATCTCTTTTTCCTTTTCTGCCAGGGTCAATTCAACTTGCTTAGTCTTTTGAGTTTCCAATTCCAAATTGGCACTTATTTCAGCAATTTTGGCAGTGGTGTTCTACCGGAGCTCCTTCATTCCAGTGTTTAGCAAATCAGACTCAGTGTGGATTTTCTCCTCATTTTCTCGACTCTACTCAACCTTTAGCTGGAGAGTAGGAACGATCTCTTCGCTCAAATCCTACAATTCCTTGGTTTTAACCTTAAAGGTACCCCTCTCCTTCTCCAGGCAACCTATTTCATTCTCTTGGGCTTTAAACTTATTTACCTAGATGTCGACTTTTCCTTTGAGCTCCGCGATTTGATCATCCTTCTTCTTCACTTGCTGGCTGAACTTGAGAAAATCAGTGGCCACTATTTTTTGGGTCTCCTCCATCAGCTCAACTTTATCCCGCGGTTGGGCCTACTGCAAGTCTAACCCGATAGCATTCACAGAATAATCACTCAGGAGCATTTCACCTTCTGCCTTGATCACATTAGGAGTGATCTTTGCAAACATCAAGGAATTTTGACTCTCGTTGAATACAGTTTGCAAGTGGGGCTTTGCCTGACTGGTTGAGTCCTTATGTCTCCTTTGTTGATCCGGTTGGCATGAGTGCTCTTGTTTGCATCAACTTACAAAAAATACTCCTGGGTAGGGATGCCTAGGCCTCCAACAAAGGGGTACTCCTGCGAAACAGCTAGCAGAAAAGACAGTGTACTTAATGAATCAAAGGTTTTGCTTGGCCTCATGATGATGTCAGGGGAGAATGGTGGAATGAATTGGCCACTTAGAGGGGATGATAGTGTGGTGTAGGGAAAGACTGGAGATGCGCCAACTGCAGGGGCGGGTCTTGGAGATAAAAATTGTTGGCCCACGAGCCCAGAGCTTACACCAAATTGCATTCCAGGTAGAAGAAGGAAGGCAGAGGATGAGTGTGGGAAACTAGGAGGGGTAAAACCTGACTGCCCGGGAAATCCAGTGGCAGAGAGAAATGGCACAGATGAAAAAGTAGGGGTGGACGAAGGAGAGACCAGAGATAGATGAGAGAGAAGAGGGAGAAAAATTTACCTGAGGCTCAAACAGAGCAGTAGACGTGTCGACTGCTTCCTCCAGCAGCTTCTCCTTTTCTCCACCAGACTCCCCAATTTGTTTTCGCTTTTCCTCAGGACATTCGTAAAGATCAAAAATGACCCGCTTCCGATCGGTGGTAGTCCTTGTCCACCTTCATGTTGATTTAGAGGAGCTGATTGGCTCTGATATTTGTGCATGTGGCTCTTCCTCTTGTGCAGGCCGCTTACTAGTATCCTTCTCATGCTTCTCATGCATTAGACACCCGTCAACGGTAGGGAGATTTTGAGTTACCTCCCCCTCGGATTCTATGGCTACTTCTTCATTTTTGTAATGTTGCACAGATGTTGAACGGTTTGGAGACCTTTCAATGTCACAATGCTCATTTTCCCAAATAATATCAAATCTTTCATCGAGGGCTACCTCATCATGAAGCTTGCCAGCTGCCAAAATCTCCTGCCAATATACCCAGAAGGCTTGCATCTTTTTGGGAATCCAATCGAGCTTACTCAATTGGGTGACTAGGGAGGGGTTGATCTTTAGCTTTGGGTTGACCCTCCCCACGATGTGATAAAAATTCAGCCATGGCGGTCGACCATCCATTGTAGGCAAATACTCAAGGCCTACATATCTACTTAAATTTCCCTCCTCGGCATTTCTCTCAAGGTCCCAGAATGGCTGGGGCGAATGTGGGATTTTGATACCGACCTCTGATAACTTATTGTCGGGGTTGTAATGCCAGGAATTCTCTATCAATACCAACCTGAGATGACCCAACTTTGAAAGAAGAATCACCGAGGCATCAATTTTTGTAGTCCTCTTCTTTACCAGTGACACAGATCCAAACATGATCGGCGGGTGCAAATAGGAAGTTAAGTGTTTTCTCCCCCCCAGTAATCATCATCAAGGGTACAAAGCTACCTCATTGCCTCTAGGACCAACACTCTATCTGATAGGTAATAGGGGAGCCGAAAGGGCTCCTGGGAAAAACCAGGTATGCAGAGTAAGGTGAAATCCATGCCAAAGAACCAATCACAAGGCAGTACCAGCTTTCCCAACTAGGACCTCTGTCGGGGCGACATGCGTGCAGTCATATTGATGCTAGCTCTATCCAAAGACCACAGAGTGGGGGCTATGAACAAATTAGAGAATGCATAATAATCAAAATTCTTTGACATGACAGGGGTCCATGTTGAAACCGGTTTCCTCAAACCGCTTTCATTGAAAATAGCCAGGGCCATGGATGCCGCAAAGTAATTCAAGTTTTGGTGCAAAATCAAGTAAGCCAAGAAAGATGAATACCTGAACTTAGAGCCGACCCCAAATTCCCGTAGTTGTTGCCAGATTCCATCACTAACAACTCTTGCAAAATCTAGGAGAGGAGCCTCACGATTCCTTTTCAGCATGAAGCTGAGGCATATTTGAAACTTAGAAACCTCTTTGTCCATGTCTGGACCACACACCAGTGCCAGCATAGAAGCGATAGAGGAAGCCCCACCTTTCAGAGCTTTCAAATTGAAAGGGAATTTGGGCGGAGCCGAACTACTTGTTGGCTGATTGATCTCGGAGCAATAAAACTATGGCCCCATTTGGAGCTCTCCCCACTTATGCTGCAATCTTTTCACTTGAAAAATCTTAACTTCATGGGTCAAAGGGAGTAGGACAAAACATATCTTGAATAGCTTCAGGGCTAATGACTACCCTGAAATATTTTCCACTGATTACCCCAATGTCCAAGTCAAAATGTAACACACATGTTGCCACAATTCTCGAGCATGGGTGTACCAAAGGAACCATGTACTATGAAATCCCACAGAACCATAGACGCATGTTGAATTGATCTACTACATGCTTCATCTTTTCGCATGCGGCATCCCTTAGGCTCTTAGGATTGTGGGCTAGCTCAGGATCAAAAATGTAAACCCAATCCTCTATAACTAATGTTTGATCTCTGGGAGGAACCACTTTCAATAACCCCTGGTCCACCGGATGAGTGAAAGGCCAGCAAGGCTTTGTGGGTATGCCTGGAGTGGCATAAGACTCCTGGTCATAGAGTTGCACATAGGGTGCTTTCTTCATTTGCTGGCTTATAGTTACTGGGGCCAGGGTCTCTGATGATTTCTCTACAATTTCAGCCATATTCGTAAAACCCTTTTCTGCAAACCTTCGAAAATGGCTTAGCTTTTCTAAAAATTTCTTTCCTCTTGCGAATTCCTTATTTTTTTAATCCTTGGTAACCTTTTGCAATAAATATGTTCTACTGCATGCCTTAACCTACCTTTTCGATCCTTGGAAAAAGCAGCCGAAAAGGGTACGTGTCAGCCATCCATACCAAGTTGCTATTATGGGTTGAGAGCTTTATTCATGTGAAAGGATCACCAACCAACCAAATTGCTTGAGCATTTAATAGGTAGCCACTCGCATGTGATGGAGTCTGATTTTCCTTGAAAAATGAACCAAGGCACCCTGAGAACACCGGCTCACAAGCATTTTGGATTAACTAATTTTATTGTAAGTACAGGGCACATCGCCCAATAGCCTTTTCAATGATTTCACCCTGATTTGGATGGGACAACGGCGCTTTGCTTACACCTGGCCAGTCTTCAAAGAATGTGGCACCCCAATAGAGCAAGTTGCAAATTGTACTTGAACCTCCCATCACTTCACATGCTGTGATGCTTAAAACTGAGGCTGGGAGACACACTTGGGCGCAATCGATAATCATACCCTTCCTCGACCATCGAACCCTGGCCAGTCTATAAATAAGACCCTTTTGTAGCATTGCCATTTACAAAATTTTCTAGCCTTCTAACTTAGTAGGCCTTCTTGCCTTAGTAATTTCACCTTCTAGCCTGAAGCAAACAACATCGAAACGCCGGTAAGGCTTGTCTGCAAAAAGACTCAAGCTACCTTTCTTGGAAAAATTAGATGCAGGCACCTAAAGCGCATGATAGGTGTGAAGAACCTGTTGTATGTGAAGGCGATTAAGTGGGTCCTGAGGAAGGATTGTGTTGAGTATGAAGAGCAGTATTGGGTAAATACTAGCATCTTTTTACACTTTGTTGCCTCACTGTTGGACATTAGCATTTCTAAATGCAAGATTTTGAAGCTAACAAAGCGGGTCTTTCCTCGGTGCTACCTCGGAGGCCTGGAGCAGATTATTCACGTGGACTAATTTGACCGTGGGATTCCCTTGGTTCAGAACATTTGCCTGCAACAACTACATGGAGGCATTGTTCCCACCAGGCCTTTCATTTTTGGGTTCGAGCTATAGACTCATGAAGAGCATCGTGCCAAAGTTTGCACTAGATACTACTTCCTTATGTGTGTGCACTATATTGAACCATTTCTTAATCTCCAATGGTACAAAGATTTTGAAAGAATGGTGTTCCTTGATCTTGAGCCACCTGTTGTAATGATTGCTAGTCCCTCTCACTGATGATTTTGAGAATGCAAATAATCCTCATTTTTGCTTTTATCTCTCAAGCTCTGCTTTATAGTGGACATATGTAAATATTGATACCAGGCCTCGTGCCCCCAAATATAATGTAAATCTTCAGCTCTATAAATATAATATATATCTTTTCAGAAATCTTAGCCCATTTACAAAATTTCTATTTGGCGCCATTGTTGTCATTTCATTTCATTTCTTGCACTGAGAAGATCCAAAACTTAAATCAGGAAAGAATAATTACATATATACAAATGTACAAAACATTACGCAGGCAGGATTAATGAAACCTTTTAAGATGTATTCCGTTTACTAGAATACTCGGGGCATTACCTTCCATATCCTTCAACTCAAAAGAGTTGAACTGTTTACACTGGGCAATTTTGAATGGTCCTTCCCAAAGACTGTCAAATTTTCCGTGTTGTCCGAGCTTTGCTCCTCGCTCATTAAATTTAAGAACCAAATCGCCGCATTGTAACCCTTGATTTGAGGCCTTTTTGTCGAACCATTTCTTTACCACCTGCTGGCGATTGTTCATCGCTTGCAGGGCGTGCTCTCTTTTCTCTTGCACTTCAAGTCACTCAGAAAAACTCACCTCCATTGCTCCGTTTTGTTCAATCTCTAGGGATTTAAGCAATTGCAGGGCAGTAATTTCTGTGGCAATAGGAAGCAATGCCTCTTTCTCGTACACCATCTCATAAGGAGATGTCTTCAATATCTGCTTGGGCGTGATTCGTTCAGCCAATAGCATTGTTCGGAGGTTCCTATGCCACTCTTTCTGGTGTTCCGAGCCTATCCTTTTGATCAACCTGATGAGGTTTTTGTTAGTAGACTCTGTGAGGCCATTTCCCTGGGGATAATAGTTAGAAGAGGTCTTCAGGAACACTCCATATTTTATTGCGAACTGGCTCATCTTTGAGCCGAGAAAAGCCTTAGCATTATCAAAAATGATTATTTTAGGCGGGCCGAATCTGGCCACCAACTCTTCAGGGAAATTAACAATCTCCATTTTTGTCGCATTTTTTAAAGGTGCTACCTCTATCCACCTGGTAAAGTAGTCAGTTTCTATT
The DNA here is from genome assembly GCA_007115665.2 of Sequoiadendron giganteum. Classification (NCBI taxonomy): domain Eukaryota; kingdom Viridiplantae; phylum Streptophyta; class Pinopsida; order Cupressales; family Cupressaceae; genus Sequoiadendron; species Sequoiadendron giganteum. The sequence continues at coordinate 201,893,843 of CM021107.1, forward strand.
AGTATCCATCTATGTCTAGCTAAAGAAAAAGGGTTAATCATCCCGATGAAGTCTAAACCCCATTGAGAAAAATATTCTTCTACCACTATCGGCCTTAAAGGCATAGCAACATTCTATCTCTTTCTGACATAGAACTGACATTCCTTGCAAGATTTAATTATTGAAAATGCATCATTAAAAAGTGTTGGCCAAAAATAACCAACACATATAGTTTTAATAGCCGTGGTTCTTGTAGAAAAATGTCCTCTGACGGGGCTATTATGGTATTGATCTAATATCTTCTTGGCTTGTTCCTCATTCACACATCTTAGCAGGACATCATTAAAATTTCTTTTAAACAAGATACCCTCTAAGAGAACATAATTACTATTCTGAAGGCGATAGAAACATCTTTTAAAAGATGGAAGATTGAATGGATACCTTCCGATCTGCATGAATTTTATTCTATTGTCAAGCCAGTTGCTCTAAGAACTCTCTTCATTTATCAACACAGGTTCCAGAATCTCAAACTCTGCCACTGGTTTATTGTTCTCAACGAGATACTCGCATAGTCCCTTTCCTTTGATAGTCTTGACAGGTCTGACTTCAATATCATATTCTAGGATCTTAGTGATCCAATTGGCTCTTTTTTCAGTGATTTCTCCCTCCATAATGTACTCTTGCATACTAGGATATGGCACACAAATAATGACCTTATTGTATGATATCAAATGCCAAAATTTCTTAAGCCCCTTAACAATGGAAAAGGCTTGCTTTTCCATAAAGTTATATTTCACTTCATATTCCTTTAAAGTTCGTGAATAGAAGGTGACATGGGACTCCCTTTTCTCTTCATCATTCCTCTGCATAAACACTGTGGCAATACTATTGCCACCACCAAAAACATACATAATAAAGTCTTTCGATAGGTCTGGGTTAACAAACATAGCAGCAGAGGAAATAGCCCCCTTTATAAGCTCAAAATTTTTTCTCGCTTCTTCCATCCATTTGAAAATCTGGTCTTTCTTTAGCATTAAGGTAATAGGCTGAACAAAACCTGCAAAATCTGCAATGAAGTGACTGATGAAGTTGACCTTACCCAGGAAAGACTGCACACCCTTCTTGTTGACAAGTAACGGGAGTTCCTAGATAGCATCCACTCTTTTTGGATCAATAGCAATGCCTTCCTTAGAGACAACATATCCCAATATCTTTCCTTGGGGAACTACAAACATGCACTTCTTCAGGTTTAAGGAAATCCCAAATTCTTGGCACTTCTGGAAAACAAGCTCCAAATGATCAAAATGATCATCAGTAGATTTTGAGAATACTATCAAGTCATCCAAATAGATGAGTATAATCTTATGGATTAAATCCTCAAAAGGAATGTCCATAGCTCACTGAAAGGTGGCTCCAACATTCAAGAGTCTGAAAGTCATCTTGGCATATGCATACATTCCCCACTTGGTGGTGAACGCTATCTTATGTTGGTCCTCTTCCTTTACCCGAATCTGGTTGTAGCATGAAAAACCATCCAGCATTGAGAAAATTTTGGATCTAGCTACGGTTTGTAGAATTACCTCCATTGAAGGTAGGGGGTAATGATCCTTTAAGGATGCTCTATTTAAGTTTCAGAAGTCCACACATAATAGTATATCTCCATTTTTCTTCCGAACTGGCACCAGGTTTGACACCTAATTGCTATACTTGATCGGAAACACTATTCGTGACATGAGAGATTCTATCTTTTGGTTCACAGGTCTCTGTTTCTGACAAACTGGCTTTTCCCCTTCCATCAACTCAATTGTATGCTCGATGATTCTAGGATCATATCCCTTCAGATCATCATATGACCATGCTACTACAGTCGGGTATTCTTCGTAGAAGTGTCTTAGCCTGTCTTTATTCTTTTGCGATACTTCTTTCCCGAATTTGAGCTTTTTGTCCTCCCTAATATGCAAATTAGTGTAATCACCTTTATCTGCCATGAGCTTCCTTTTGTCTCTTGTTGCATCATCAAAATCAAACAGGCTCTCCAGTGTAACTAGGCCTCTCGGAAGCTTGTTGGATTTAGCTAGATAATTTGATCCTCATAAGCTTCAGCGATCTTCGGTTGTAGCTGATTGGCGAATTCTCCTGATGACTAGAGGAATGATGCAATATGAGCATCGCTATCAAACACCTTCTGGTCTTGAGTGTTATTGGGGATAGCAAGTCTTACAATAACGCTCACCGTATGCTTATTTCTTAAATTTTCAAAGGCCAGCTCAAACTGAGCCCCAATGGTTGCCATTCTGTCAGACTCAAAATTCATCTCCCTCAGAATAGCCTGAATGTTTAATGCTTCAAAGTTGTCAATCAGATCCTAGACTCTATGTCTATAAGATCACATACAGATATTTTTAGCAGGAAAAGTTCCACGGATCTGGTTGACCACCAATTCTGAATCTCTGAAGAGACTTATCTGCTTTGCTCCCATTTGTTCCACAAGGCTTAAGCCATGGATGAGACCCTCATACTCAGCTTCATTGTTTGAACATGCAAAATGGAAATGGTAAGACCTCAAGGTCTTATCATCGGAAGGGGATATCAAACAAAATCCCTGCTCCAGCCCCTACTCTACATCATGTGCCATTGAAGTAGAAAGTCCATACTTCTAAAGATTCTTCACCTCCAGGTTCTTTAGTAACCTTGGGCATGACTTGCCCTTCTTCATGTATAACATAGGTTCTGAGGCCAGTTGCATAGTAATTCCCAAAGGGATCTGTATAAATAATTTTTTTTAGCAAATCTTCTTCTTCGGCTATTCAGGAACTAGTGGCTTCTTCTTGCTCAAGAAATTATGCATTGTACCCCTCCTCCCGCATGATTGAAGTATGTGCTGCCTCAAAGTTAAGCAAAGCCTCATCAGCAACATGCTTGGGGTGCAAATTCTTCAACAATAGTTTCATTTTAGCCCCATGCTTGGTCCTCAGGATCAAATGTGACCAGTCCAGTGCCAGATATCCTCCAACATTTGTCATGAACTCATGGGACAAATAAATCCCAAATAGAGGAGGGATATCAATGAGTACGATATCCTGATTTACAGTGATACTAGGGCAAGCAAACAAGTTCATGGGAAACCCTTTGATTACCCCAACGGTATCCACCTTATTTCCATCTAACTGCATGACTCCTTTATTTAGAGGCTCATACTTTAAACCTAAAGCATCAGCTACTTGCTTTGGCATGATGGTGGTGCTAGCACCAGAGTTAATCATACAGTTATGTAACAATTTTTCACCAATAATGAGTGTTAGAAAGAAAGGTTGAGGTTTAGGCTTACTTTCTTTTCCGAAAATGAGTTTTCCCTCTAGTTGAATTGTTAGCACCCTATCCAAGTCCGGCCTGGATACTTTCTCTTCATTAGATTGAGCAGGAACCTTCACATCCTCTTCTCCCGATAATGCCTTTTGTAGTAGCACCTTTTTCTCCAGAATAGCCAGGACGTCCCACAAAGAAGCATTGGCAGATGACTTCTTCAGTTGTTCTACCATGTTGAATTGTGCTTTTAGTCAATGAGTCATGATTGCTTGCTCTTTAGGTTTTGCAGTCATCATTGGTTTTGCGACTAGGGCGTTTGGTTATTTGGCAACAACAAGAGTGATCGATGGAACCTTCGCCTTCGGTGGAAGTGGGCCTAGAGAGCTAGGAATCACTGTCTTGGACTATGGAGGGATGGGCAATAGCCCTGCCGCTGGGCTGGGCGTCGGTTGCGAAAAAGTATTGGTAGGTAAGGTTGTGAATTCCTCGGTGAATCTATGCTTTGAATGCGTATTGTAGTTAGATTGCACTCGGGATACTTTATCTATAGGGATGTTGTTCGGAAACACCAAATCTTCTCCTTCCATCCAAGAAAAGAGCGCTTGATCTGGAATGATGTCCGACTCTTGCTGGATGGACATCCCCTGCATTTATGCGATGAGGACTGCATTGTCCATCTGTTGAGAAGCATATGGTAAGCTGTCGGAATTGGTCACGCCGCCTTGACAACGTTGGTCTGCGGTCTGTTGCTGCAAATTTCCCCGCGGACAATTTCTGGGCGTATGTGAATCATTACAAGGAAAACACCATGAATTGGCGTCTTTAACTAAATTGTTTTGTCTAGCCACCAGCTCCTTGCTTGAACTAGGATGGACTGTCTGAATCGGCAGGATTACCAGAACCATCTGGTTATTCGGTTGCGTTGAAGTATTCTCGCGCGTCCTATCTTGCGATTGATTTGATTGGTACAAAGGTTTTCCGCCTTGGTAATTCCGATATGCCGGCTTCTGATAGCTGTATTGTTGCCGCTTCAAAGTGGTCAATTCATTAGTCATTGCTCCCATTTTTTCTCTCATCTCGTTCATCTCGGCAGCCATGGGATTAGTTACAGGAGTTACCATCAGAGTTGTACTCGAAGCACTTCTAGGATAGACATACATAGTTTGGGGAGAAGTCGTAGGCACGTTAGTCGAAGGGACTTTGGCCTCCATAGCATTGGACTCAGGAAACAATGGCATTAGGGATAGCTTTTAGAGCGAAAGCAGGGATGGGGGCCCATACTGCAAGAGGCACAGGTGCTACTAATGGATTGTTGAAGTCTCAGGCTACATAATTTCTAGCAGCCATAGGCACTAAGGGAGCAGGCGATGATGGAAAAGGAGGAGATGGGGGAGGTGAAGGGCTACCTCGGCAACCTCTCGGATGTACAAAAACTAAAGGCGGTATAAGCTAGCCAGGGACTCTTGCAGTCTGAGACCTACTTACAGGCCAATGGCTCATACACACTTATAAAAATTAGGTGAACATGCTAGTTCATAGTCCCACTGGGAGTGCCAGAAAAAGAATTGCTGATGCAGAATTTTGCATATAGTAGCAGCCTTATGGGGAACTTAGCTATTGGGGGACATTGTACACTAGCTAAGTAACCTCCAGGATTTTACCGAAGCTGGCTCTTCATTTAGTGGGGGAAGTAAAAGGTAAGGAAGATAGCAGGAATGTAAAATCTACACTACCGACAATGCGCCAGAGTCTTAGAAACATTTACCAGAGCACAATGCAAAATGCAAAGGCCCAAACCACTAAATTGCTATTAGTTAAACCAATTTTCTCAAAAGCACTTGAACATGAGAATACCTTCTTATTTTGCATAACATAATTTTAGCATAACTTTTAGCTAACATAGAAGATTCGAAGTAAACATGGTCTGCATTTATTGAGTTATGGAAAATTATAGAAAGCTGAAGAACAGGCATTCATACAATAAAAGAAGATAGCGGCAGAGAACAATAGTCTCATTAAATGCGTAAACAAACAGAAAAGCCAAAATTATTTGGCATAGTCTGGAGTCTTTTAATTCAATAAAGCTATTACAAAGGCCTTCTTTCTAGTGCTCGGGAGTTCTTGGTAAACCTAATCAACATCAATTAAAGAAAAATGGCCATATAAATAGGTCAGTCCATCGCCTAGAGATGCACCAAAATCAAAGCAAACCATGAGCAGGGACCGACGGTCACCTCGAGCCGCCATAGCAAAACATCGATTGACCAACAACATACTAGGGAGGCCAAGACATGTGGCACCGCAACGAGAAACACAGCAGTAAGCGAGTACAAAAGGTCTAGCGGCGTTTCCAAGGTAACTAGCATAGAAACAAACGCCATGTGTCGCCCAGATGGAGCCCGGCATAAAGTCAAAAACGTTCCAGCAAAAAGCCTCGAGAGGGAGCCACATGGAGCATTTCGAGCAAAATAAAGTATGAGGCAGGCCCAACTCAGAAAGCAGCTAGGGAGAGCCATGCGGCACGTAGACGGAGACTCCTGAGAAGCGAAGCGAAAGGAAAATGAAAAGCTTCACGAGGAGGCCACCTGGAGCACTCCGAGGGTAGTGAGCATTTGTAATTTAAGGCGCAACCGCAAAGGTAAATATAAAACTACATAGGCCTCGACAGTTTTTGTTGAATAGTCTCTAATCAAATTTTTAGATTTGTTTTAGATTCAAGTTAGTTTTAATTTAGATTTAATTTTAAATTTAGATTTTTACTAATTTAATTTAGATTAATTCTAATTTAGTTTAGATTTTAATTTTTTGTTAAGTTTTAATTTAGCTAAGATTTTTTTAACTTTCTAGTTTAATTTAGATTTTTAATTTCTAATTTAATTTATATTTTTAACTTTTTTAATATAGTTTAGATTTCTAATTTTTAATTTAAGTTTAGATTTTTAATAGATTGCATGTTTTTTGACTCAATCTCATTTTGGCTTGCGAGTTTGTGTTTCTTCTTGTCTTGGCGACTTTCAAAGGTATCTAAGGAGCTGGAACAATAGTGCCATCAATCATATACAACAATTTGGAAAGCAAAAACAACTAGGTGCACTCATTTCATATTTCATCTCTTAATCATCGTTTGTAAACACATTTGGATTTGGGCTCTTAAAATGAATTTTTTCTTCAACCACATATCAAAAATAGGTTCTAAAATTAACCATTGTCTTCCATCACATCTTGATTTGGGATATAAAAACAATGAGTGCTTCTATTTTTTTCCTACACACATTTCATTTCTAAGGGTCAATTAAAAACTGCGAGTGTGAATTAAGTGCATGTGTGCTTTTACACCTCACTTGGTTTGATTTTTTCATACCCTTCTCAGGAGGCATGCTTGGAGCACACACCACTCCAAGAGAAGACCTCAAATCAAAGTTTTTATCTAAAGGTATTCTTCTTTGGAAGTTGAAATATTGTCACTCTTGGCTAAGCCCCAATGAAATTTATACCTTTAGGAAGTGAAGGTCGGGGGTGGGTTACCCCTTTCTCCCAGCTATGTGGTGGGATTTTTCTTTCAAATCATCCCTAGTCAACCTCATGCAACCTAGATTAAGACCTAATTGGTCATACCCACTTGACTAACACTATGCTTGTTGTTGTGTATTCAAATTTTTGCTTCATCATAACATTTAATTTGAAAGAAAAATTTATCATTGTGTTAGGTGTATGTGTTCATGTATTTACATGTGAGATCTTGTGTTTGATATTTCCCAAGTAAAACTTCCAATGAATACTTGCCACATCATTCAAATCATGCATTCTTGTCATTCCACCTCATATCGTAATCATCATCAGCTCTTTAATCTAATTGACATCATTTTACACCATGCCAACATTAGAAGACCTAGTACCCCAATTCGAGGACATCATCCAATCAATTTATCAAGAACCACAACCCTTAGAGGGTGATCCCACAATAGTGGTTTACAATTTTTGGCCAAACTGGACACTGAAATTATTATTTTTAACTAAATCTTCATATTCGGGCACCTATAGCAGCTAAACCGTGAGGAATTTGAAGATGATACAAACTAGAGTCTCATCAAATTTTGTCTGTAGATTCTAAAAATATTTTTTTCAAAACTTTTGGAATTATATTGCACTTTTTTTTCCATCTCCCACGAAAACTGGTTTTTTTCATAAAACAACATTTTAAAAAAGTGACGCTCACCGTGTACAACATAAATTTTTTTCTATGAAGGATAAAATTCTAATATTTTCAAATTTAGATTTGTAACTATAATATCTAGCACTTTCATTTGGTCTCATAGTTTTTTATTGAATATTTTTTCCTTAATCAAGTTTCAAAGTCAAAAAAAATTGCAATTCAGACATAGGCGAACTGTATACAACATAACTTTTTATGTATGTATCGAAATTCAAATTTTATTTTTTTAATGGATCAAGGACATTAATACCCAACCTAGACGTATTGTTTTAAATTTTATTTTAATAATATTCTATTTTTCCACATGTGCATAATAGAGAGCTTGATTTTCAGTGAAAAACCTATGTTTAATAAAACTAAAAAAACACATACATAATAAAATCAAAACATATTAAAATTATATTCATTGGATAGATCATTCTGAGGACTACCTGATTCTAGTTGAGTTTGTGAACATTCCTCCATTTTCATCCTCAACCCGAGCTCCAAAGTGCCAAAATTTAGGGTTTTTTTGTGTCTCAGATGGGGAATGAGGGATAAGGGGGTTCGTTCAAACCCATAGGGGTTTGAGCGAACCCCTTTCCTATGCATTGTTTTGTTTTTTTTGGTGGCCAAGATTCAAAGGGGTTCGGTTGAACCCTGGTTCAAGCGAACCCCTTTTTGGTTCGATCGAACCAGTAGGTTCGTACAAACCCCTTAAATCCTTTTTTTTGCCTTGGGGTCAATTTTTGTGAGTTTTCCTTCCTCACTTGAATTTTAAACCACTATTGTGGCTTCACCCACCAACGAATTATGCATTGGCTCCAAGGCCTCATCCAACAATCTCAACTTCAATCAAACCAATCACCTCAAATACAACATCTCATAGTGCAAGCACAATACCTCATGGCCACTTGTCAAATCCAACAAGCACAACAAGTCCAAACACCATTCCAACCTCAAAACATTCAACACAAATCCTATTTTCCACCTTCATCATCATGCCATCCTAACCCATCTACCTATCATGTCAATGCCACTTCCAAAAAATAATCCAAATGCAAGTCAATCCTTAATCCATACCAATAAAGTCAATCAATCTTGTATAATAATCCAATTGCATCAATTGTATTGATTCTAATCTTGTCGTAAACCAAATCAACCAATCATCCAATCAATCATCCTTGTGTTGATCTAAGGATATATCATTCCCCAAAATGAAAACACTATCATCATCATCAATCAATCAATCAATCAATCAATCAACGTTATACAACTTGACAGGAGAAATACCTTGTTTTTTTCTTAATCATTTGTGCATGCTTGCTTGCTTGCTTGTTTTTGCTATCATTTTATCTTGCATTTAAGTCAAATAAATACCATTCTAGCTAATATTCATATCTTGTGTATGTTGGAATAGGTTTTTGCACTATCCTTTGCATATAAGTTCACATCATACCTTTTGTGCATTAGGACTTTAATTCTCTAAGTTTACTTCCTCATACATTTAGACAAGGTTCTATTACATTGGGGCACAATACATGTGATCACCTTAGTCTTTATACCTTGGTGCATAATGTCTAGTGCTATATCAAGCATCATGATTGCTCACTTTCTTGCAGCATAATGTATTATTCATCCACTTCCTATCTTGCATCATTCATCTTGTCCATCATTATCATTTCATTTCAAGAGCATACATATGTCCTTCCAACCCACCTATCCTCTTGAGGGGGCATCATCATCCTAAATTCTTATATCATCATTTTCCCATCATCATGCCATCATCATCATCATATCCTTACATCATCATCTCATCATCATCCTATCTTTCTATCATAATTCCTTTTCCTCTATCCATACCTTAGCTTCTTCAAACAATGAATCTTCTAAGAGCGATGTAGATTCCCTCATAGCAGTCTTCCAGAATCAACCATCAAATAGTGTTTGGCTGATTGACTTAGGTGCGTCATTTCACATGACCTCTCATAGAGGTTGGTTCTCAAAATATAAAAAGTATCTTGGTGGAAAGGTGTATTTGGGTGATGATTCTCACTTGGGAATTGTTGTTCGTGGAAGAGTTAGGATTCAGTTTCTTGGTGGAAGAGTGAAGGGAATCGATGGTGTGATGCATATACCAGGGCTGGCTGAAATTTACTTTCTATAGGTAAGCTTAATGATGTTGGTGTGCAAGTCTCTTTCTTGAATGGTGTTTGTAGAATGACTAGAGGCTCTATAGTGTTGGCTAAGGTTGTATGAATTGGAACTATGTATAAGTTGGATGCATGTGTAGTACAGTGTAATAGTGCTTATGAAAAGTCAAGTAAATATGATCATGTAGAGAAAGGAAGTGTTGTTCCTCAAGGTGCAAAATCTTTGGAGTTGAAGCTCCCAACAGAGAAAAAAATGTTGTGGCATCAAAAGCTCGACCAAATTGGTTAAAAAGGCTTAAAATCCTTGGAAAATAAAAGCTTGGTTGAAGGGCTTAATGATTGCAATCTTGAGCTCGATTTTTGCGAACATTGAATATATGGAAAGCAACACTATGTTTCATTTTATTCTAGTCCTCATAATTTTTTTGGAATTATGGATTATATTCATGTTGATGTGTTTGATCTAGTTAATGTTCCTTCATTATTGAAATATATGTACTTTTTTAATTCATAGATTATTATTTGAGGACATTTGTTTACTTTCTCAGAAGTAAAATTGAAGTTTTCAGTCGATTTAAGAAATTTAAAACCTTGGTAGGAAATCAGATTGGTAGAAAAATGAAGTGTTTGAGGATGGATAATGGTGGTGAGTTTTGTTCAGTATATTTCAATAAGTTTTTCAAGGACCACAGAATTAAAAGGCATAAACCACTCCTTACACTCCACAAAAAAATGGAGTTGTAAAAAGGATGAATATAATGTTGATGGAAAGGGTGAGAAGTATGCTAATTAGTTCTAGTCTAGAGCAAAAGTTTTGGGCTGAGGTTGTAGCTACATATTACTTGATTAACAGATCTCCCACTTTTGTGCTCATAAACAAGACACCTATGAAAGCATGGTTTGGTAAGAAGCCCTCTTTGAGACAAATTAAAGTCTTTGTTTGTGAGGCATATGCATATGTGCCTAGTGAAAATAGATCTAAACTGGAGAACAAGGAAGTGAAGTGTATCTTCATCGTTTATGGTGTCGGCATGAAAGGGTACAAGCTTTGGAACCGAATTACATAGAATGTCTTAAATAGCAGAAGTGTGAACTTTTGTGAGTTGAAACCTTCTATAGTTGATCTATAGCTAGAGATGAAATAAGTAGAAAAGGAGGTAGTTTAATTTCATCTTACTCTAGATAAGGATGAACTGTGTACTCCTGGTGGACCTATTAGTGATGAGAGCTCAAGTAGCTCTAAAATTTCTAATCAAGATGAAGAACCTCAGTCTCAGCCTATGAGGAGGTCTACACGTGTGAAGCGACAAACTGAAAGGTTTGGATGTTCTATATTAGATTCTTGTTGTTCCTATGCTTTGATTGCTAACACTGGTGAGCCTAGGGCTGTTAGAGAGGCTATGGGTATGTCTGATTGAAATTCTTGGTTGGAAGCCATGAATGAAGAAATGGCATTTCTGAAGAAGAATGAAATGTGGGATCTAGTACCTTTGCCTAAAAGACGAAAGCCTATTGGATGTAAATGGGATTTCAAGAAGAAGATTGTTCTTAATGGTAGTGTTGAGAAGTATAACACAAGGTTGGTCGTGAAAGGATATTCCCAAGTGGAGGGAATTTATTATAGAGAAATATGATTTCATGTAGCTAAGTTGATGTCTATCAGATTTTTGTTGTCACTTATAGCTGCATATGACTTAAAGATTGAGTAGATGGATGCGAAGACAATATTTATTCATGGTGATTTGAAGGAAGAGATTTCCATGTCCCAACTAGAGCACTTCATTGAAAAAGGTAAGGGAAACCTGGTTTGCAAATTAAGGAAATCTCTATATGGTTTGAAGCAGTTGCCTAGAATGTGGTACCAAAATTTTGATACCTATGTGTTGTCTTTGGGATTTGTGAGATCAAGTTCAAATCATTGTGTTTACTTTAAATCTAAAAATGGTCATCTTCTTATTATTTCCCTAAATGTGATTGACACGTTGCTCATTGGGAATAGTAAGGGTATGATTTCTAATTTGAAGTCTCAATTGTCAACTTAGTTTGAGATGAAAGATCTAGGTTTAGCTAGGTATATTTTGGGGATGGAAATCAAAAGGGATAAGGGAAATAGAAAATTTTGGGTCAGATAGATAAAGTTTCTAAATTATGTCCTAGAGAGGTTTATTATGACATATTACAAGCAATTAGTTGTTCCAGTGCTGCAGGGAATGAAACTTTCTATTGAAGATTATCCAAAATCTCTCATTGAGATGGAGGAGATGACCAAGGTGACTTATGCAAGTGCAGTTGGTAGTTTAATGTATGCAATGGTCTGTACTAGGTGAGATATTGCCCAAGCAATGGGAGTGCTTAGTCAGTTTATGGATAATCTAGGAAGGCCGCATTGGGATGTTGTGAACAGAGTTTTTAGGTATTTGAAAGGTACTTTCGAGTACGACTTATGTTATCATGGTCACTTTAATGGATCTTAGATCTTACTTAGAATTCATGGGTATGTGGATTCTGATTGGGCAAGGGACATTGAAAACAAAATATCCACTAGTAGATATGTATTCACATTGTTTGGCGATGTAATTAGCTAGATGAGAAAGAAACACGATGTAGTCGCTTTATCCACTATTGAGTCTGAGTACATGGTGGAAAATCATGCCTAAAAGGAAGCTATTTGGATTAGAATATTGTGTTCTGATGTTAGTTTTGATGCAGGGAAGATTTTTATTTGCTATTACAGTTAGAGTGTCATTTGTTTAGTGAAAGATCCAACTTTCCATATGAGGACGAAACATATTGACGTGCAGTACCACTTTGTTTGTGATATGGTGGAGCATGGAAAGGTTATTCTAGAAAAAATTGATACTCTGGAAAATGTTGTTGATACATTGATAAAGCCTATGGGCATGGATAAGTTTAAATGGTACCCCAGTTTGATGGTCCTTAGGGCCTAAAATAGTAAGTGAATTCAAGAATTGGAAGGAGCTAGTAAGTTCTTCATCCAGTGTGAGAATGTTGTTAAAGGGTGTCTCAAAATTGTTGGTTTAGAAGGCATTGAATTCAAGCTCATCATGCTAACTGTTGAGTTCCGACGGGATGAAGTTTCTAGTCTCCTTGACATCTCGATAAGCTCTCCACAGGTTGGAATTAAGTGATTTTTTGGGTTGACAGTCACATGTTGATGGGACTAAGAGATGAGTCTCCTCCAAATATTGATAGGCACTTGGCTTATCATTAAGTATCTTTGAATTTTGCATTGGTCATAGTTTCATCAATGTGAAAAGTGAGTCTTGGTGGGACTAAATGAGCAGTCTCTTCGACATAATGATGAACTGTTTCATCGAAGTGACAAGTCAATCTTGGAGGGAGTCACTTGGCAGTTGCTTTGACATCTTGATGAAAGGTTGGGTCTCTTTGTTGGAGGGAATGGTGGATTTCAATGGGATGTTGGTAATGGTCCCTTCGATATGCCAATATTGTGGGACCAAACAACATGAAGGATGTTGTCACCTATATGATGATGGCATGGATGACATGTATGCAGTGGGGACCACCCAATCAAGGGTATACAGTTCATTTGTGAGATCTCCTTATATCCAAAGGATTTGGTACAATGTACCTATGACGTTGTGATAGGATGGAGCAAGATGCATATCGAAGTGATAGTGATGTTTCATAGAGACAAGGTTTGAAGTCTCTTTGATGTTCCGATATGACTTCGACAGGGTGGGGGGAAATGACGGTTATGTTATTTGTGAAAAATTTTCTGTTACGGTAGTTGGAATTATGGTTTCCTAGAATTCCTGAGATGTATGTACAAATGCCATAATGCATTGAAGAGTGTGAAGTGTTGATCAAAGTGAATGTAATCGAATTGTTACCGAATTCATTCCGTGAATTAACACGTGAAAGAGCATAGCTTTGAACTTGTATGTAATTCACATTTTACTATAATACAAGAGATCTTTTCTTTGGTGTGTGGGTTTTTTCTCGAGAGGGTTTTCCCATGTAAATCATGTGTTGATGTTCTATTGTCTATTCATGTTTCTCATATGTGCATCTTAAATTAATTGTAATTGTAAAGTATTTAAATGATTTATTTTCTTCCCTCTCCTAAAGATTAGTATTAGGGAGGCACTTTCCACACTCTTCTTTCCTTTCATATGGAAGCTCGGTGGGACCTCATGTTTTACCTAGGTATGTACCAATGAGGATTGGCTTCCTAGAAGTCATATGGAAGTTAAGTGAAGTAGAAGAAATGCATTTAGAAAATCAAAAGAAGGGTTGATTATTCCCATTTTTTATAATGTTTTCTAACTTTAGAATGAACAAGGAAAGGTGGAAAAAGTTTTTTGATAAGTTTAAGCCTTTCAAGATGGTTCAGTTGTAAGGAAGGACTTTTGATCTGAAAGGTTTTATCAATAAACTTAGGATAAGCATCAAGAGGTAAAAGTACTTTCATGATCTTGATCACATGGAAGATGTAATAAAAACTATTTGGATGAAAAGGAAGTGAGTGAGAGGAAGGTCAAGTGGACCTATTTTAAAATAGTGGATGAAGAAAAGAAGATAAAGGATGCTTCCTACAAAGGAGCATGTGTAGGTGTTGATGATCTAATTCTAATAATCTAGGTAATATGGTAAAATATTGACAGGATAATTGGTGAGGATCCTCCAATTCAAGAGAGAGAAAAAGGAAAAGCTCCAATGGTAGAGGAGAGGCCATCCTACCAACCACCTAATGTCCAACCATATGTCTTTAGGAGAAGCCCAAAATTGGTGGTAATCGGGGAACACACACAATAGTCCCCCCGTCATGCAAAAATGCCCCCATCCCCTCCACCAATGTAACCAAATCATCCCTCTCCCACATAAAATGTAAGGTGGATAAATATTCTCTAGTCAAGTATCTAATTGACCCAAAGGATGATGATGAATATGAAATTACAGGAGATGGTATATTGAGAATAATTCCCTCTCCTCAAAGAGATGAAAATGTACAACCTCCATTGAACAAGATTACAAAAATTAATCTTGGAGGTAGAGACAACACTGAAGATATCAGAGAATTGACATGCAACACTTTTCTTAATGGTGATTCATTTGTAAAGTCAAAAGAGTTCAAGGACTTTATTTGGTGATGCAAGACGTAGGAATATGTCGAGAGACTGGAGGATGAAATGCTTAAGTCTCTAGGAGAAAAAATAAATAAAGTCTCCAACAAGGTGGTAGCACAAATGAGTGCAAAGCAGAAAGAGTTAACACCAAAGGAAGGAAGGCGCTTGGTTAGAGAAAGTTGTGTACTATTACTCCCTGAATATGATATAGCCTTATCCATCACCTTAGATACAATAAAGAAAAAATACATGGAGATATTTTCTTTTGAAGATGAAGTTATAGTGGTACTATCTGGGTTTGGTTTTAATCCAAGGTGGGAGACCCTAGCTATTTGGGATTTGGCTCCAGTTACTAATAAGCTAGAGGTATCTAAGTGAATAGGGGACCTAATGGGAGGTCTAATTATCAAACGAGTGTTAGATACCTATGTAGTTGAGGTACTAGCTTTGGCAGTAAATGTTGCATAGTTTAGGAGAGAAACAACTGAATCACTATAGGAGAATTATAATAAAGCCTTGCATGATTATCAAGATTTATTAAATGAATATAATAAGTTGAGGGAAATATTGGCACAATTATATCATCATCAACAACAAAAATAAATAAAAATTAGCAACACCCTTTCCACCTTCAATGGTAGATCAATGGTTGTTAGTTCTTCATCTACCCCACCCCCTGAAAATCAAAAGGAAAAATAAAATGGTGAACTTTTAGAGCAACTTGCTACCTATGAGGAAATTTTAATGCATTATAAGGAGACCCAAAGTGATAAATATAGGAATCTTGTTTCAAATTTTCTTGGGTATCCAATGAAAAAGATTATGAAAAGAGCGGACAATGTCCATAAAAATTACTCTTCATTGGCACTAGCAATTGACATAATTGATAGTGATAAAGCACAGGCTCTCCCTCTAATGAAAAAATCGACTCCAAGGCTCAACTCATTTCTTAAAATGTGCGAACACTTTGCATATGATCCTAATAAGCCTAAATAAATCATCCCCACTTACAAAATTTTCAAGTTAGTAGGGGAGTAGCAAGCATTAGTTGAACAATTAGAGGAGAAGGTGAAAGAAAAGGTAAAATAATTTCATGAATGTTATTCGAGTATTTTTTCTGAGATCAAGAAAGATAATGGGGAAATAAAGCATTGTGAAATTTGGAAGGCTCAATTTAAAGGTATTATTCCCACTCTAACCTTGTTAATTTGTGTCGACAATCATGTTAACATGGAGCTTCTGAAGAGTAGCTTGGATAAACTTTGGGAGGCTATAAATTCTTTTGAAGAATTTGATCATGAAGTTATCAAGTAAAATACATATAGAGCTGATTGGAACTTCTTAAAATGTAGGCGAAATCTGTTATGTGTTCACAACCACTTTCAAGGAGAATCCACTAAAGCATGACCCTAGAGATCTCAATGCAAAGGAGATTGAAATATTGTAATAGGGCTATCCTAGGGGCTAAATGATATATAATGAGGGGTTCACCACCAAGTTTAGAATTTTAAAATACAATGCAATGCAAATGATTGAACAAAGCCCTAATTGAATGAAAACTAACACTAAGTGACCTAAAAAGATAAACAAAATACAATAAAAAGCTATGAAACTAGAAGTGTGCACCGGGGAGACTAAAGAAGGAAAGATGGAGATCTAGATCATTGAAAAATATACTATTTATGTTGACTAGGACTCATTCCCCAAGTTGGGTGAATCAATCTAGCTTCTAGGAAAATGTGAAAATACAGGTTTTAGCTAGAAGGGTATCCAAATCCACAAAAATATTTTTCAGGCCTGTATAGTGGGACTTATTTTCCAATAGTGGTGAATCAGTCCACATTTGATTTTTTGGAAATTCTTAATTGGATTTCATGTCTCTCAATATACTCTACTCTTTTTGACTGGATTCTATATCTAAAACTACAAATTGCCACCTATAGGTGTTATCCAAGCTTCTCTAAGGCTTGATGACAACTTTGACAGCTTTTCTACAACTTTGCTTCTTGACAAATCTGCAACCTAGCCTTGCAAATCACACACAAGAAGAGGAAAAATGTTGCGGGGTAGAGAATAGGGGTTTTCCTTGGTCAAACCCCTTGTCGGTAATTAAACCTTAAAATGAAAGAAAATATGAATGGAGAATGATGAATGATTAAATAAAAATGTTGCAACTCACACAACCCTAGCAATAAGGTGCTGCAAACATGTAAGTAATGTCTCCAATGGATGTAGACTTGGAATCTTTCTTGATGTTGATAGATCTTTGAATGAAACATTTTCTTGAATCAAAACCTTACATCAGAATTGTTAGCTCTAAAACAACATGATGCAAGAAATCTTTGACATGATGATCGACACTTGAAGAATGCTCTAGAATGCTTGATAATTTTCCCTTGAAATGCCTTGAATTCTCTTGTGAACTCAATTTTCTATTATGAATTCTCTCACAAAATTCTTAGGTGAAAATGAGAGAAAGAACCTTGTATTTATACTCAATTATGCAATAATTCCCAAAATTAGAACACTACAAGCCGACATCAGATTTAGGAGGATTAAATCTTGCCACAAGTTTGAATTAAATTTGAATTTTGGTCACACAATACTCATTCGCCCAAGGCAGTGAGTGAGTCCACCCAGGCCAGATGTATGGGATCAAAAATGAAAATTTCTTAGAAATATGTGAAACTTGCATCGGGGCCAAAAAGACCTAGGTGGGAATCATTCACCCAAGGTGGTTAATGAGTCCCAAACGCTAAATATGGGCCACACAAGCCAAGAAAAATTGAATTATTATTTTTCAATGATTGGTGTCGTGATTATCCTTGAAAAGGTGTAATAAATGAGGCTTGTGGATGCAAAATAGGGCCAATTAAAGCATAATAAAGCTTAATTATTAATGACAAGCCTAGATAAATATGAAAGTGTGTTACAACACTTTACAACACTCCAAATACGACAAGATTAAAGTTGATTATAATTAAAATTATGTTTAGCTATTTGATAAAACCATAGAAAAGTGTGAAAGTGTGTTACAACACTTCACAACACTTTTGCAAGGCACCATTAAATTCCATTAGTTCACAAGGGCCCAAAACCTAACGTCAATGTGTTATCCATATTACAACATCAAATCAAGGCAAAATTAAGCCAAAATCACAAGGAGGGCCCGAACAAGCTAGAAAAAGTAGAAGGATTACTTTTTTAATTGTTCCAAGAATATGGATGAATTCCTTTCATTCTAGTGGCCTATGGAAGAACAATACAAGGCATGGGATCATAAATATAATAGTTCACCTGATTTGTAAAGTTCTGATGATGTATAGATATTATTATTCTTTCATTCTCATGGGGGAAGTATTCTTTTATCTTTTCTTGCCTGGATTCAGTACCAATGTGGGTCTTCATCAACTTCAAGAATATTTTTTTCTTCTAGTGAGCCTACCCTTTTGTCTTCATCTACTTGGTCATCATTTCCCGAGCCTTTGGAATTAAAATAAGGTGGATAAGAGAGCGAAAAAGTATGTACAATAGCCTTCTGAGTGCTTTTTGGAAGCAAAAATATTTACAACTACACATGCAATTGTATTTGTCCCTTATGAAATATTCTCTCCATGGGTAGTTGTACTCAATTCTTGTTATGTAATTGTATTTCAAATGAAAAGGTGAAATTTTTAATATGGACCGAAGCTTGTTTTACTCCCTTTTTTCTATAAAAGGGAATTCAAGTCCATTTGTATGGGATCATGGAGTTTTTTGCTAAAGAGCCTTTTGTAATAGAGTCCATGATGTTTTGGTCAAATTCATTGTTTGAATAGGATTGTTTATAGTTTGTAAATGTTGTATAATAGTACTAGCATCTATTAATGAGAATATAGTGGCATATTTTCAAGCCAATTTTCTCCTATTTTTAATATTTTTAATATGTAACTTTTCTTTGTGTGAATTTTTTTCTTCTAGATTTCATTCAAATAATGAATTAAATTCTTTAAGGAATATATTGAATGTTGTGAATGGTTACAAGGAGTTGTAAGTAGAATTGGTTTAAAATTATGAAGAGTAATGGTGTAGTGCATTGTTACATAACTTTGTTATGTTTGGGTAAAATATTGTTATCTAAATTGAATTACATTAATCTATTTATTCGTGACCTAGGTTAAGGCACCAGTCCCTAGAATTTGTGTTACAACTCCCTGGTAAATCTATTAAAAATTTGAATGAATCGTTAATGTTAAAGTAATAATTTATTTTTATTAATCTTATTTCCATTTTCTTTGAGCAAGTAAATTCATAAAACCTCAAGAATCCAACTAATTCCTATGTTTATTTGTAATTCTTGGTTTCATTTATGAGAACATATCTTTTAGTTAAACAATATTATTTATAATTGTGGATCTTCTATATCCATCCAATCACTCAAAAATATAAATGAATATTGTAGGATTGCCCTCCTAGGTCTTGTAGAGCATGATTTGCAAAGGAGATAATTGCATGATCCATCTCTTGTTCATTGGCCAACCCCTTACAACTTTCATTTTTTTGAAATAGCTCTTTTATAGATAGTTTTGATATTCTAGTTGGGAAAATTAAAACACCAACATCTTCAAGGAAAATTGAGGCTATTATAAGGTTCATTGCATAGCTTGCAAATAAAATTCAACCATTCTTACATTTATTAAAGAAAAATAATTCCTTTCATTAGGATGATTATTATCAATAAGCATTTGATAAAATCAAAGAGTATCATGCAAAAACATAAGAGCTCATGTCACCAATCCCAATAAAACTATTATTCTATATATTTCTACAATAGGGATAACTTTAAGAAACCCCCCCCTCAGCAAAGGTGTAAAATCCTGGCGAATCTTTCCTTTTATTTGAAAAATATATTAATTTTCCTTGGCGAATCTTATGCACATTATTCAAAATTTTGTAAAATCCTCTCGAATCTTAATGGATAATTGGTAAAAAAAAAAAATCACATTGGCGAATCCTAGTCAATAATCACTAAAATGGTTCATTAAAATGGCGAATCTCTCCTTTAAAAATTTGCATACTTGGTCGGCGCAGTTCCCCCATTTTTATTTTTATTTTTAATATTGAAGTAGGGGCTCGGGGGCGACAGCCACCGGTGGGTCAAGGGGCAGAGCCCCTTGTGGGGGGTCAAGGGGGAAATGCCCCCTCGCAGGGTCTGGGGACAGTGGCCCCGACGCGCTCCTATAAATTCACTATTGAAAATGCATTGGAGCACACACGGATCAAGTGTTTTTAAACAAAATCACTTGAAAATCGGACGATTGCAAGTTCATTCCGTGACTAAATATCGGCATGAGTGAACATCATCGGTGGGACACTTAGGGATGTTCTGCTAATACAACGATACAAAGCTTTGATCGGATGTCTTTCCGAGAGCTTCACGTGAATATTGTAGAATCCCTTCATGATTCTCTGGAATTACACAAGTGGTGTACCTGTGCCTTGGTGGACCCCAGGTGGAGTATGGAAGCCTTATCGGTGTGAGTTAACATCATTAGTGGGATAGTTAGGGATGTCTTGCTGATACAACAATTTAATATGCACGTGCCTTTTAAAAAGGTTGTTGAGTCCCGAAATTTGTTTTGGGCCACATGATCAAATCTAATCATGTGGCCCAAAACAGATTTTGGGCCTCAACAACCTTTTTAAAAGGCATGTGCAAATAAAGTCACAGAATTCACATGCAGCCATTTGATTAAAAAGATAATCGATGACAATAAATAATAAAACTATTAAAGGCTAAAATATCCCTAAAATGAAATGGTATATTATTATTAGTGGCGAATATACCATAAAAATTCATTGTAAGATTATAAAATTACTGACGAATATAAGGGTAAGTGCACCAAGATGGTTCCCAAAAAGGGGACTTAAGTGGACAACTTTTTTCTGAAATCAGGAAATATTGACCTTGGATGTGAAATTGAGGATACTTAGACTCAAAATTTTGAGATGGAACGAAAAGGAGGATTCAAGTGCTCTGAGTCTACTTTCTAAAATACTAATTTATTTTAAAAATGATTGAGATTAAGGGGTTCAAACGAGGGACGTACACAAATTGGTGTTGTTTTTGTCAAAAAAACATAGCATAGCAACTCTTGTACGACCCTCATACGATGAACTTTTTTTTAGTATTTTTAAAATCACAATAGTCAGAAGTTAGCTAACAGTATGTAGTTGATGCACAATTTTTTCGATAATTTTTTAATGAATATTTGATTTTTTATTAATTTGCGAAGTGGACATATCCTGAAAATAGAATTTTGGCCGTGCTACCCCTACAAATTTTGGAAACTAATTGATTTGTTTTTCTTTTAATTTTTTAAATTTGTAGAATGGAGTCTAGTTTCTAAAAATGTAATTTATTTGAAAAATTGATCAACGGTTAATTTATAACGAAAAAAATACCAAACACTAGTTTTTGGCAAAAAAAAGACATATAGATAAAATAAATTATGGATGAAAGACTTAACATTTTCAGAAAGTGAAAAAAATTATATTGTTGGATAGCTAAGAGATAACCCAGCATTACCCATGTGCTCGATTTTTTCGATATTGAACCACGTGCAATCCTGATGGTGAGCACAAACTTGATTATGAGAAATATGGTGGATTTTTTAAAAACACGTCTCTAGTCATTGGGAATGCCCTTCAAATCTTTGGGTTGGAATTCCAAGGCAATACTAAGCTTAAAGTTCGGTAATTCTCAAAGTAAGATAAAACGCGAGCGTGCTATAATGAGAGCGCATTATAACACGCTCGTGTTATATGTCACTTTTGTCATGGTTCTCACTTCTATGGGGAACATGTCTACTAGCACATAATGCGAGCGTGTTATAATGCGCTCACGTTATGTCTTACTTTATGTAAAATGCTAATATATTAATGTATGCTGATATACTTTTATGTATATGTATGTATGTATGCTTGTATGGATGTAAGATTATATGTGCAAATGTATTATGCTTGTATGTATGCATTTATGTATGTCTTTATATGAAGGGAGAATTTAGAGAGAGTCTAGAGAGATGGAGAGGGGGTCGAAGTGAGAGTTTAAGAGAGAGGGAGTGGGAGAGAAGGGGTTGGATTGAGGGGGACTTAGCTAGGTAGGATGGGAGGGATAGAGGGAGGAAGAGAGAGAGAGGGGGTGGGAGGGATAGAGGGAGGGAGAGAGAGAATTGATGGAGAGGAAGAGAGTGAGAGGTGGGTGGGAGCAAGAGAATTGAGGGAGAGGGAGAGAGAGAGAGAGAGAGAGAGAAAGAGAAAGAGAGGGTTATGTAGGTAGGGTGGGGAAGGGAGAGACTTGAGAGTGTGAGGGGGGTGAGAGGGAGAGACTTGAGAGATAGGTAGTGAGAGGGAGTGTGAGAGAGAGGGAGTGAGAGAGGGTGGTAGGGATTGATTGAAAAAGAGGTACGCAAAAAGAGGGAGACGGTACATAGAGACAATTACAGAGGGTGGGAGAGAGGGAAGGATGGAGAGGTGAGATGTATAGATAGAGAGAAAGTGATAGGGGTTGAGGGTATAGGGTTGAGGGATTAGGATGGAGGACCTATAGGGTTGATGGTTTCTAGGGTATTAGGGTTTAAGGTTTGAGGGTTGATGGAATAGGTTTGATGGTAGAGGGTATTTGGTTGAGGGTATAGGGTAGAAGGTTTAAGGTTTAAGCGTTTAGGGTTGAAGGGTTTGGGGTTAAGGGTTCTAGGTTAAGGGTTTACTTGGTTGAGGGTAGAGGGTTTAGGGTATAGGTTTGAGGGTATATGGTTGAAGGATTAGGTTCAGGGTCCAATGTAAGGGGTAGAGGGTTTAGGGTTTAAGGATTGAGGGTTGAGGGATTAAGGGTTGAGGGTTGAGAATTGAGGGTTGAGTGTTTAATGCATAGGGTAAAGGGTAGAGGGTTTAAGGGT
>CM021107.1:201925094-201964277 GCA_007115665.2 Sequoiadendron giganteum
ATCTCTTTATCCCACTCTCCCCCTCTCTCCCTCCACTCTATCTCCCACTCTCTCACTCTCTCTTTCTTCCACTCTCTCCTTCTCCCTCCCTTTCTATCTTCCACTCTCCCCTGTCTCACTCCCACTCTCTCAAAAACTCCTATACTCTAAAAAATACACTAAGAAAATGAAATTTTACATAACGCGCTCGCGTTATAACGTGATCGCGTTTAGTAGTCCACTAAAACGGTAAAAAAATCTATATACCCATGATTTGAAGGCCCATAATTTGCATATTCCCCTGGTTATACGCGTGCTCCGACAAAAAATATCTTTTTGATGATGTTGTAAAGTGTGCAAGCATTTTTTCACATTCCATCACCTTTTCCATGATCGTTTTACCGCCTTTGCATGAAATAGCAGAGTTTCCACGTTGAAAGACATATAATATCAATTGAAGTTTGAAATCCATTGAAAACTGATATACAATTGAAGTGTGGAAGGGAACAAGCTTTTGAACAAGTCAAATTGTTGTGGAGTTTGAAGAAAGAAGAAGCTAAGGCTACATAATTGGGTTGAACTCCTCCATTTGAAAGTTTGGTTTTTAAGGTATGTGAAGTCTTTACAAATTTTCTTTCATTCTATTATGGCTTGCTTTCATTTTTTGTTTGTCATTATAACCTTAGGTTGTCAATGCACATTTCAAATTACCAAATTATATACACAATTAGTTACACTTGCCAATTATAGAAATTCAGAACAATTCACCAAAATTTATCCTTCAAGACAACTCCAAGCCTCTCCCATTCATCTGAAGGGTCCAAAGACCTTCCAATACCTCTGCGCAAACTAATGCTATACAAAGGAAGAAATCAACACCTTTCTTGACAGACGCATTCAACTATATTTCCCTTCACAAAACATTTGATTCGTATACTCAAATTAGCATCAAGAGTTCCCAATTCCTGAAGGACCTTTAAAACACCTTCAAAAATCTTGAAAATAACGGATTACAGTCAACTAGGTTCCTCAAAACATCAACCAATGATTATTTCATTCACAAGTTGTTTAGTTCTAGGTCTCAAAACAAGATAATTTCTAGGTCTTAGGACCTTACCCGCTCAACTAGGCTTCCAATAAAAAAACCCCCATTTTTCAAAGAAAAGAGGGAGGGTTTATAGAAACTCCTATACCCGGGCCTTCCCAGACCATTCCAAAGCATCAAACATCTTCAAAATACCCTGCACAAGGTCAAAAGTTCATTACATAGACCACTCCTTCAACAATTGATGGGGAGTCTTATCTTTAAAGAGCAATCTTGCTCTTCCCAATACCTATTCTCTGGTCTTCCTAGGGTATTCCTCCCTACCCTACTCAGGGATCCCTTCTAAACCCCTCTCACCTCATAAGACTCTCCACCAATTTCAAATTATTCACCATTGCTCTCAATTCACCACTAAGCTTCCATGGGCTCCACACTGACTATTGGCTATTTTAGGACTTTGACATGCATCGTAAGATTCTTCAGTACTCGAACCTTGTCGTGGTATGCAATGTTCATTTGACCAAATATGGGGGTAGACCTTTTAACAAGACATTATGGAAGGTCCGTGAGTCTGACCATGAGGCAATACTTGACACAATAAAGAGTAGAGCAGACCCAGATGGTTTGTTGGATTAATTTGTAAGTATATGCACATTGGTTCTTATTAATTCATACATGTATGCACATTAATTTGTTTGATGCCAATGCTATCATCTTCTTTTATAGTGATTGGTGTCCCTTGCAAAAAATGCATATATATGAGTCATCCAAGAGAATTTCAACCAGAAAAGCAATGCAACATCCTTATTTTAATGCCTGCATGCAACATCTGTAAGTGCCTTCCATCTATTTTTATTTCATTTCCATTTTGGATGCTCCTTATTTTTCTCTTTTACTTTGCGTATTTGTAAGTAAACTACTAAGGGTTGATTGATCTTTCGTTGCAGAGAATGCTGATTTAAGAGCCATTGAAAAGAAAATCTCAGCCAAAAAAGCAATGCAACATACTTATTTTGATGATTTTGAAAAATCTAAATTTTGATTTCAAGCCATTGTAAGAGAGCATTTTAAGCTTAGCAAGGGAATCTCAAGTTACTCATTTGAAGTCAACCTCGTGATGAGCACCTATGATGTAGACATTTAAAGAGAATTTTGAATGTATGAGTGACATTGTAAAAGATCTGAGAGAACGAAGTGCCAGAGGCATTGTAATAAAATTTAATTACATAATGAGATATACTCAAATATTTTAAGGTTGAATTTCATGTTTGGTGTAGTAGCACCTTGTTCTGTAAATGCCTTGAGTAGGAAAATTTGCAAACTTTGAATTTTGCAACTCGTGTGACCAAGCAGACTGTTCCAACATGTCCGAATAGGTATTTTTATGCTAGGCATGGTTTCTTTTCGCACCGAAACACGTGGAATCGCTCTGAGCTATGTTCCACCGGATCGATCCCTTAACAGTCCAAAGTGCAAAATGGCTGCAAAATTTAGCATGCTAGTACTCGGATACCGTGAATCTTAGAAACTTCTCATCTAATCCTATAGGATCGCATTGAGACCCTCTAGAAAAACCTCTCTCGATTTTGGCTATCTTGGAGTGGTCTTCTCATGGCGGCAGATTTTCACTTGATGGAAAAGGTGTCAAATTCAAGCAATGCAAAGTGGTGCAAATTTCACTCTGCAACTCGTGTGACCAAGCAAATTGTTCCAACATGTCCAAATAGGTATTTCTATGCTAGGCACAATCCTCTTTCACACCGAAACACGTGGAATCGCTCCGAGCTATGTTCCACCAGATCGATCCCTTAAGGGTCCAAAGTGCAAAATGGCTGCAAACTTTAGCATGCTAGTACTCGGATACCGTGACTCCTAGAAATTTCTCATCCAATCCTATAGGATCATGTTGAGCCCCTCTAGAAAAACCTCTCTCGGTTTTGGCTATCTTGGAGTGGTCTTCTCATGGCGATGGATTTTCACTTGATGGAAAAGGTGTCAAATTCAAGCTGGGCAAAGTGGTGCAACTTTCGCTCTACAACTCATGTGACCAAGCGGACTATTCCAACACATCCGAATAGATATTTTTACACTAGGAACAGTCCTCCTTCACACCGAAACATGTGGAATCGCTCCGAGCTATGTTCCACCGAATCGATCCCTTAAGGGTCCAAAGTGCAAAATGGCTGCAAACTTCAGCATGCTAGTTCTCGGATATTGTGACACTTAGAAACTTCTCATTTGATCCTATAGAAAGGCATTGGACCCCTCTAGAAAAACCTCTCTCGGTTTTGGCTATCTTGGAGTGGTTTTCTCATGGCGGTGGATTTTCACTTGATGGAAAAGGTGTCAAATTCAAGCAGTGCAAAGTTGCAAAGTGGTGCAACTTTTGCTCTGCAACTCGTGTGACCAAGCGGACTATTCCAACACGTTCAAATAGGTATTTTTATGCTAGGCACGGTTCTCTTTCACACTGAAACATGTGGAATCACTCCGAGCTATGTTCCACCAGATCGATCCCTTAAGGGTCCAAAGTGCAAAATGGCTAAAAACTTCAGCATGCTAGTACTCAGATACTGTGACGCTTAGAAACTTCTCATCTAATCCTATAGAAAGGCGTTGGGCCCCTCTAGAAAAACCTCTCCCAGTTTTGGCTATCTTGGAGAGGTTTTCTCAGGGCCGCGGATTTTCACTTGATGGAAAAGGTGTCAAATTCAAGCAGTGCAAAGTTGCAAAGTGGTGCAACTTTCGCTCTACAACTCATGTGACCAAGCGGACTGTTCCAACCCATCCAAATAGGTATTTTTATGCTAGGAACGGTCCTCTTTCGCACCAAAACACGTGGAATCGCTCTGAGCTATGTTCCACCGGATCGATCCCTTAAGGGTCCAAAGTGCAAAATGGCTGCAAACTTCAGCATGCTAGTACTCAGATACCGTGACACTTAGAAATTTCTCATCTGATCCTACAGAAAGGCGTTGGGCCCCTCTAGAAAAACCTCTCTCGATTTTGGCTATCTTGGAGTGGTCTTGTCATGGCGGGGGATTTTCACTTGATGGAAAAGGTGTCAAATTCAAGCAGTGCAAAGTTGCAAAGTGGTGCAACTTTCGCTCTGCAGCTCATGTGACCAAGTGGACTATTCCAACATGTCCAAATAGGTATTTTTACGCTAGGCACAGTCCTCTTTCACACCGAAACACGTGGAATTGCTCTGAGCTATGTTCCACCAAATCGATCCCTTAAGGGTCCAAAGTGCAAAATGGCTGCAAACTTCAGCATGCTATTACTTAGATGTCGTGATGCTTAGAAACTTCTTGTCTAATCCTATAGGATTGTGTTGAGCCTGTCTACAAAAACCTCTCTCGGTTTTGGCTATCTCGGAGTGGTTTTCCAGTTGTCGCAGATTTTCACTTGATGGAAAAAACATCAAATGCAAGCAGTGGAAAGTTACAGAGTGGTGTAGCTTTCATTCTGCAACTTGTGTGACTAAACAGACTATTCCAACACATCCAAATAGGTATGTTTACGCTAGGCATGGTCATCTTTTACACTGAAACACATGGAATCACTCTGAGCTATGTTCGACCCGATCGATCCCTTAGGTTGGAGGAGTCTTAAGTTGCAAATTTGTAAGTTGCTTAACGCAACAAATTTGAAATGATATTGAATGGCCCACTTAGCACAAGGAGAACAAGGAGATAGGAAGGCAAGATCAAGAACTTTTGGACCAAGGGTTGATCAAGAAAACCATAAGCCCATGTGTTGTTCCAGTGGTGTTGGCACCTAAGAAGGGAGATAAGTGGAGAATGTGTATTGATTCTAGGGGCATAAATAGGATAACCATTAGATATAGGTTTCCTATTTCTAGGATAGAAGACTTAATGGACTGCTTAGGGGGTGCTAAGTACTACTCCAAGATTGATTTGAAAAGTGGCTACTATCAGATTAGGATGAAAGAGGGAGATGAATGGAAGTCAGCTTTTAAAACCACAGAGGGGTTATATGAGTGGTTAGTAATGCTGCAGATGAAAAGGATAGGTCCATGCAAAGTGTTGGCTAAGTATGGATCCAATGCATACAAGGTGGAGTTACCCAAGCAGATGTCCATTTCGCCTATCTTCAATGTGAAGGACTTGGTGAAGTATAAAGGAACAAAAATGGATGAGGAACAGTATAGTGCTAAGGTGAGTAAGGATGTGGATGAACTCAAGGTACCTGATCAGATCAGACCACAAGTGGACAAGATTCTAGACTCAAGGGTGACGAAGAAGACTAGGCACAAGACATACATGGAGCACCTAGTGAAGTGGAGACATCAACCAGAGTCATAGGCTACTTGGATAGCAGAAAGTGACTTTAAGAAGCATGGAATTAGTGAGGAGCTCTTGACACCACAAGTTCCTTAACTTCTTTGTTGAAGGGGGGAGAATGGTGTAGGAGCACCTTAAGGTCTTTTGGAGAGATCTTTGCAATTTTGGCTTGTAGGTGGTTCTGGCCAACCACCAAGGGAATAAGGACTATGATGTAAAGTCCCAAGAGTGTTTTTGATGAGTGAATTGGAAATAGGTGATGTAAGATGGGGTTGGATGGAACACTCATTGTTCCATGCTCTAGGTCTCACCTTTGCAATCCCCTATGGTGGCACTCTCAACCACCTTCACCTATAGGTCCTATCTCAGGTATAGGTACCCCTGGTTCTACTAGCCATCCCCACTTTCATCCAAGTTCACAACTACCAAACCAAACTTGGTGCTTTGCCACTATCTCACCTTGACCCTTAATCTTCCCTAAAGGTCAAACACTCTCAACACTCAGTTAGATCCTTGTAGGGCTGTAGAGATGTGAAATCATGCTTCTTAGCATCCTATTAGGGTTTTTGAACAACCACTAGGCTCCATTCCTCCATCGTTCCCTCCAAACCCTCACCTAGGGTTAAAAAGGCTAGAAGCCTAGAGCCCTAACCCGAGAAAAGTGGATGTTTCTCAAAAATTTCCCAAAGTACCCCAAAAATTTCCTATGGTTTCTTGGTCCTGATACCAAGTTCTTCAATATTTTCAAGGTCTTAGTCCTTGTCTTGACGTACACAGGCTCATTCATAAATTTAGCAAATAAACGGTCTTTTTGTCAACTCTTGGCCACCCGGGTGAACTATCATGGAGTTCTTCCATCAAATGGATTGGTGTAGCCTCTTAACTATTACCAGACCTCTATAGGGCCTCCTTCCACCTTTCTCCCATGGGGTTTAGCATGGAGAGGTCTTCCCTGCAAGTGAGGTGCTTCACACCCCTTGACTTTCCTAGTCGGGCACTATTTAGCTCGCCAGGAAAGGTCTTCTTTCATGCACACTTGACCCCTAATGACTCCTAACACTACTAAAAGTACAGGCATGGAGCCTAGCCACTATTTCCAAGAGCTCATACACCAGGTACAGGGGAAAGGTGGACTAGAACTCCATTTATTGCAGCTTGCCAAAAATAACCCAAAAACAAGAACCTAGAGAACTGAAATCAAAAACTTGAACGATGAAACAACCAGTTATTGACCAACCAACACTTTGAGATCAACTAAACTACATTCCAAACATATGCCAATGCCTGGTTATGCCATTAACACACTGCCAAGATCTCAAACACAGAAAATTAAGCAATTACTCCTACTGTTCTTCTTTCTCCTTCATGAAAAATTCAAAATTACAAAACTTCAAATGCCTTCCAACCTTTCACACAAGTCGAGGCAATCCTTATAAAGGTTCAAAAATTGGTTACCCTTCCCCTTGGTCGGACATAACCACCAAATTAAGCCAAAATTGCACATATGCAACATTTTGGGCTTTATTTCCAATTACTAGAAACTACCAAACATGAGTGTCTAAACTCACAACTCTTCCACTCCTGATAGCTCCTGACCAAGACATTTTTAAGTCTCTTCCACAATTTCAATGGTCAACATGACCTTATCACATTTTAAAAAAAACTTAACAAAGCTTTCCTATTCCTAGTGTTTCCTAGGTGTTCTTCTAGGTGCTCCTGCACCAATAGGTTTGTTAGGTTCTTGCGGTTTGGGTAAGTCTTGGACACTGTGAGCATTTTGAGCAATGCTGCCTTGGCTATTTGTCCTAAAAGTTGGAAAATGGAATTAATGATGCTCTAAGCCCGACCCAAGGGTCCTAGCACATGGGAGAAAGGTATATAAGGTCAAAAAAACCCTAATACCTAGGTTGGAGGAATGTTTTCACGAATTGAGACTTGGAGAGTACATTTTTGTGATTGGAAGAGTGCAAATTTCATTGAATTTCTATTTTTGTGCCTTGATCCAGTCAAGAATGGATTGAAAGGACTTATCTAATGCTTTGAGTCTTCCATTTGTGTCACTTAATTACCTTGTGTAGCATTAGATTATTCATCTAGACTGACTGGTTATCTTTTTGCAAGTTTTTGGTGTTCTTGGTCTCATTGCCGGTTCAGGCCAGTTTTTTGAATAATGAGTCCCACTTGACTTCTCGTGGCTTTCCTCTCATGGCCACTTGGAATCAAGTTGGGGACTATGTAATTATTGTACAACTAGGTTTTGGGGTCTTGTTTTGCAGGGAAGGTGATGAAATCATCAAGCACTAAGCGAGTGCAAGTGCATTCTGGCTAGTAGCTTGGAGAGGACAACAGCAAGGAGAGTTGCTAAATGGATTGGTTTGTGCCAATCAAGAGTATGGGAGTGTAGTCACATGTATCTTAGTCATGTGTGTGCCAGGAGGAGACTTGATGAGGTCGTTGAAGCCGTCAAAGAAGGAAAAAGAGCCAAAAACCCTAGGAACCCTTGAAAATAGGGGGTTTGAGGACAATCATATGTACGGACACTTGTAGGACCTAAGGCCTAGTAAATCTTGGAGCCTTGATGGTCAAAAGAAAGAATCTACAAAAAAATTTGGGGGTTGTTAAGACTGTTTGTGAGAAAAGTCAAGAAAACGGGTTCTAGGAGGCCAAATTGGGGCAGAAGGCTACAAGGCCTAAAATTGAGTTTTTCAAGAAAGCGGTGGGTAAAAAGTGAAATAATCCCATGAGATGGATCAGTGAGGAGTCAAATCATCAAGGGGATAGTGAGAATACCCTTTCCTAGTCCCTGGAGTGGTTAGGACACTTTGGGTCAGTGTGGAGCCCAAGGAAGCTTAGTGGTGGATTGGGAGTGATGGAGAAAAATTTGAAATTGGTGGAGAATCTTACATGGTGAGAGGGGTTTAGGAGTGATCCCTTAGTAGGGTAGAGAGGAATACCCTAGGAAGACCAGATAATAGGTCTTGGGAAGAACAAGAGTGCTCTTGAGGGATAAATGGTTTGTTTGGAAACAAGGATGGGTTCTCTCTTCATCGACATATACATTATTCCTCAATGTGTTCACACCAGTGTTACAAGACTAGGACTCACCTCGAACTTGACAAGCCATTTTTTGACTTGGACTCGGGCTCAGAGCCCAGACTCGATAAATAGAAAAACCTAAGAAATTCAAAGATTTGTAAGGATTTAAAACTTGTTTCATGCACCCTTTAATAAATAAACCTTAAAGACACAATAGCATCATCAAATAGAAATTACTATGATCCCATACACAAACATACATCAATCACATAAGTATAAGCACAAATTTTAGCTGAAGGAAATAACACATTTAGATATATAAATATTATGATCTATTGCTATCAGGATTCAATCATGTAGTTTTACAAGTCAAACTCATTGACCCATGATTCATCAGTAGTGGTTCACAAGAACCCATCTCTCATGATAATGAATGGTTCATAAGGAGGAAGATAAATCTTCATACATTTATTCTATCACAAATGAGATAAGTGCTTGGTTTCAGGAAGGTCATGAGACAACCATTAATGGGGAGTGGATACATGAAGAACTAATGGAGAATGATAATGGCTTCAGACCTGCTATAAAGGAATTTTTTTTCCATTTCAATGATGCAAGAGGTTTTTGGTTTCACTACCAAAATGAGCCTACGAAGAATGCATGTGAAACTCCTTTTAACCTTGAGGGTGTACTTACTCCATCTCAAGGATCATGCATTGAGGATGACATAGATCAATGTTAGGGCTAACCAATTAATAATTATACACGTGAATAAGTCAAACATGTACATGTCAATAAGGGAACTACAAGTACTCATAAACACGTAAGCCTCAAAAAGTATACACATGAATACATCGAATACACAAATTAAAACAAAGTATATGCACAAATACAAGGTATATGCATGAAAGCATGTAAGCCACAAAGTATACACTCGAATGCATGTAAGTCACAAAGTATACACGTAAGTTGTAAAGTATACACTTGAATATACGTAACTCATATCTATTGAAACATCAATTTAGAATGCAAATATGGACAGGCATCGAAAAAAGATATAATTTGTATTAACCAAATAGCCATGTAGGAATACATAAATATATGTCGATATAAGTATGAAATATATGTACAAAATAGACATGTAGGCTTATGAGAATGCCATCTAGGCATACAATGTCAAATATGTCCAATAAGAAATATGTACAAAACTGCCATGCAGGCATACAATAAAGGACTCTGGAATCAAAAGTCATTGCTCTCCATGCCCAGGAAATAAAATCTTTCCCTTTCCTTTTTGCTCGGATGGCAATAGGTCTGTCACTCATTTTTGCTACGCTCGTGGAGTGCTCCTGCTACTCCTCCTAGGGTTTAGTTCATGGTGAAGTTTTAACTGTTACAATAAGAAGTAAAGACATGAATATATAGAAATTACATTATAAAAAATGATATATTTGACAAAATAATCACTTACAGCCATCTCACGATTTCTGTTCACGAGGGAAATATCCTCATGTCCATGCTCAGGCGTGCTCAAGCCCTATATAAACCATACAAATAGACAAAAACTATGTGAATCAATAATGGTTTGATTTCTCACTAACTAACATCTATAACAACAAATGTAAATTAAAATTTACTAATTTTCCTCATACCTCTTCTTGTCAGAGCCATCGAGGATTGTATAGCAGATGTCACACCAATATCCATTGCCCTCATCACATTCGGAGGTGTATCGTCTCGCAACAACTGAAAATAAAACAACAAATTATTCAACGTAATCAACGATGTGCATGCATAAACTACACAAATCTATTAAGTACTTGATTCATTAGTTAAACTCTTTATTCTATTACCTGCGTGAAGGTTTGAGTAAATCCATCGCCACTGGGAAGTGTTCCATCAAAACCTCCAATATTAGTCTGTTCAACATCCAAAATTGCATATTAAATTACCATTCGTAAAACAATGCCATTAATATGCAATAAACTTATAATTGTTTACTAGTTACATACCCTAGTGATAGGTGTACTACAAAAATAGGTTGGTGGGGGGGCGGTGTATCCAGTCTCAACACTGTGACCCTGCAATTTTATTAAAATCATAAAAAAAATTTAGTTAATCTTGCATTTCAAAATCGAAATTTAATATATTAAATTCAATGAACACATGCACTAACTTTTACCTGACTATCAATGCCATATGCCTCATGCAAAATGTCAGCTACCCTCTCTATCTCCATAGCTGTAGATGGATCCTTCGTACTAGTCTCCTGAGGGTCGGTGGGGTCATGTCAACAAGTAGTCCTGCAAGATTGACACACATGTGTTCGAAGACCACCACTAGAAGACTCCCCTGGATGGCGTTGTAGAATAGGGCTAGTATAATGGATGACACTCTAGGTCAAAGTGTTGATTGCCTGCAATGTCTCTATGTCATTACTTTCCTTCACGACGGAAGGCATAACAATGTGCTCATGAGGTGGCCTAGCGAGAGCTCATCTACCTTGCTGCGTAGGATCCGACTGTGCACCAGGTCTATCCTGAGCTGACCCCCCACCTCTCCCCTGGAAATCTCTAATATCAAAATAATTTGGGATTTTGTTCAATATGAACTCACTATATAGTTTCCTAAGGAAATATTGTAGGACCTCACAATTGTTGCACGGTGGGTAATCGAAGACCATGTACCACCTATCATAAAATCGCTCCTTCATTTGTTGGTGGTGGCACCAATGCATAGGAAACCTCTTCGCATTGAGGGTAGGATTTTGATTTGTGCGTGGGTCAGTGAATAATGAACACAAATCACCTTCTGTTATTTTTAAATCTTTCACATCCTTGTATGATAGTTTGTTTGCATAATACTCCTTGGCTGCCTGCCTCCTATCTTCCCATCCAGTTATTTGTTTGCTAATTGAATCTACATTTTTTAACATATCTTTCAATGAATTTGCTAGGGTCATTCTTTATGTGGTTGAACCATTTGGATCACTCAACCTATTGATCAAATCCTCAATTTGTTTTTTGTTCTTCTCAATTTCACTCATTAAATTTTGTTGAGTGCCACGAGGGGGTTGAGTGATTGGTGGAGGAGGTTGATGTTATGGTTGATTTTGATCTTGAGGATTTGGTTGGTCCTCCTGTTGAGAATTTTGAGGGTTTGCAGGTTGATTTGCATCTCCTAAAAATTAAAAAAAATAGATATCAAATTCAACCTAAAACTAACAAATTCAAAACAAAAAGCATAGAATCCTTACCTCTTACAGCTCCTCGTCATCGTGGTGCCATCATTGTGAAGAAATTCGGATTCTTGGTGAAGAATTCTTCTCCTAGAACATGAGCACGATATTTGGGGTTTTTGGCCATGGGTGGAGCAAAAAAACCAATCGAAATGCAAATGAGAGATTTGCATTTGTTTTTTTGCTTTTAACAGAATATAATGCATGCGCGTTATGTCTTTGTATTTGTGGCTGAAGGGAACTTGCCTAGGTTTAGCGAGCGTGTTATAATGCGCTCGCGTTATGGCTTTCAAGGCTTTTATTTTTAGGGTGTCCACGGAATTGCTACCCATTTCCATGCACTCACCCATAAGTAATATTTGTAATTATAGTATAAACTACTAGCGAATCAGATCTGATGATGTGTCGTTTAAAAAATGATACATTGGCGAATTAATCAAGATAAAATTTTTTTTATAAAAACTTGGCAATTCGGCATCCTTTCTAGCCTGTGTCATTTGCCATTTTTGGAGGTCCCGATTTCAAATATTCACCAATTGGCGAAGATTCTCCACTAAAGTTATCCCTGTTCTACAACAATAGTTTCCTTGGGGGCATGTTTAGCACATAATGATTTAGAGTGTCATGAAAACACACTCTACTACATCAATATGACATTATTCAGCTATGAGGGTAATTATACACCCATAAAACATGTATGCTTAGTTGTTGTTTTTATCTTAAGAAAATAATGACACTACATTGTAAGCCATTATATACAACTCATTTATAAAACTGCCACATGCAAGTATCTTCTTTCCAAGAAATATATCACAGGTTGTATGGGAAAATGGGTCGTGTGTTGCTTAGCGAATTCAATATTTAATATGTTAATAGAAAAATAATTGAAGGATGTGTCATAATAGACCAACTTGTATAAGCCCTTCTTATAGATAACCATCCTTTCATTGTGGAACTTTTTGATGAGTCTATATTCACTCTAGATGATGTAGACTCCTAGAAATTATATTTTGATGGTTTATACACTCACAAAGGATTAGGTCTAGGATTTTTTTTTATCACTCCTAAAAGTGATTTCATTTTTAAGTATTTTCAACTAGATTTCCTATCCATGAATAATATTGTAGAATATGAATCCCTCATCAACAATCTCAAAATAACAGTGTAGTGCAATCTTAAACACCTCTTGTATTATGAAGACTCACAACTAATCATTAGCCAAGTATACATTTTCAAGGAACACATTACCTTCATGCAATTTGAGCAAATTCGTAGACTTAACAACAAAGTAGTAGATGTTATGGCCACCATCATATCTCTACTAGATATGCCACAATATAGTCTTCATTATAAATTATTGGTAAAAAACTTATTGGTCCCTACATATGATATCCCTAATATAAAAATCATTTGCAAAATAATTGGTCCCAAAAATCCTTGGTATCATGACATATATGCATACCTGAACATGATAATATCCTTCCACTCAACCTACCACATACTCGGTAAAAATCCTTTATCTTTAACATGCTTCCCACTTCACTGTACTTGCTAAAACCCTCTACCCAAGGAGCTTCAATGGTTCTCTACCTAGGTTCCTTAGTTTAGAAGATGCTTCTCTCATAATCAAAGAGGTTCATGATGAATGTTTTGATTCCCACACTAGTAGTATGGTCTGGTCTAAAATATTTTTATAACAATTTAGTATTGGCCCACTATGAAACAAGATTCCCATTAGTATATTTGTGACATATCAACAACATAAAGATTTAATTCATTAACCATCACTAGTGTTACAATAATCAATTATTACTCCTTGGCATTTTTATAGTGAGTTGTTGATCTCATTGGTATGATTTATAAATCCTCCTCCAATGGCCATAAGTCCACAATCACTACTACTAAATACTTCACCAAATGGATTGAAGTTATTTCCCTTACATACACTATTGGCCAATAAATTTTCAAGTTCATCTTTCACTAAATCATCTATCAATACAACACTCTTTCCACCACTATCATTGATAATGGTAATTCATTCAAAAATAATGAATTTCATACTCTTTGCAAGCATTTCCACATCCAGTACCATTGATCCACCTCATACTATGTACAAGGTAATGGTCAATTAGAGGTATCTAACAAAACCCTCTTAAAATTTATTAAAAAGATAGTTAAAGATGCTAACCATGATTAACACCTTCATCTAAACCTCTCCCTTTGGGACTGTCACACTAGCATCCGTACACCAACATGTGAGACTTTATATTCACTTGTCTTTGGCTTTGAAGCCATCTTACCTATCAAGATTAAAATCTATCATTGAATGTTTCCTTATACAATTTCATTAATGATGTGTATCAAGTTGCATGCTTGCATGAGTTTGAGATTCTTTATGAGTGGTGCCTCAACACTATTAACATTTTTTGCACATACCTTGAAATCATCTTTGTCACATCTATAATAAGAAAATTAGAGCTTGTGATTTTAAGGTCGGTGATCTTATGATTAATGAAAAAAATATATAGGACAAAGATAAGTAGGGTAAAATTGAGACTAATACTTAGGACTATATGACTTCATCACTGAATACAATTCAAGAGCATATCAATTAGCTACTCCTAAGGGTGATTCACTTGATGAACCCATTAAAAACATCCACTTCAAGTTCTTACATGTTTAATTAAGGAATATCCTGATAATGAAAAATTATTTAAAGAAAAAGTGAAAAAATATATATTTTAAAAAATAATTAAAAAAAAAATCACCGTACAGTGAAATCTATTTTCGGTGGCACCTTGAACAAGTGTTGATGAAGACAGAAAATGTACACCACTCCAATCTCACAGCAAACAACTTTCACTTGACAATTCTATTTGTCAATTAAAGGCTAACGCAAACAAATTTAGAATGGAAAACAATTCCAATGACCTTTCGAAAATATCAAAACTCACAGTCTATTAATCATTAAATGTCTACCATTTACATGTTCAATTTTGAAATTCTTTTTTTTCTCACATTTCACACAATCTGCATATTCCTCCTCCTTCATTCTCGATACATCTCCTTAAACTATCTCAGATCACCGTTGACCCCTCTCTCCTTGTCCACATTTTCTTCTTCTCTGCTACGCCCTACTTCTTTGACTCTATTTTCAAATCTGCTTTTGATGGCTAGAGCTCGACCATTATCCCCCCTCGTATCTCTTTCTAAATGGTTACATATTGTTCTTCATCATGTCTCATACATAATATCCAAATTTGCGATGTATGTTTTGATTCCATTCATAGCTTAGCATATTAGATGTTCAACTTCCTTGCATTGGTTCCTATCCTCAAACACATCAGATTTGGCGCATCTTCCTTGCACTTTATTCAATGCTCTCCATATAATATGCCTTTATATTACCTTTCTGTGCAACCTTTCAACTTTCCTCACTTGCTCAAACACCTTATTCTTCCCTTATATCCATCTTGTAAGCAACCGTTCCATACTCTATTCAACACCAGTATATGCCAATTCATCTGTTGCGCCGCCTTAGGGTTTTCTTTCTTCTGCGTGAACATCATCCTCTCCACGTGAGCTCTTCCTTTGTTGCTAGTCATTATTAACCCAAAATTGCTGCACTCAAAAGGCACAAACTCTCCCCTTTTTGATTTGTAATATAAACTTATGTAACATGCGTCACTCATCTTTCCATTTATTTTCTCGTTCCCTCTCTTGACCTCGTTTAATCCAACCAGCTCCTCAATAGGTTGCGACCTGCATAAAACACCATTATCTTGGCATCAATAATATAATTCCTCTATAGTCTGCTTGATGTCGATCCCTCCAATTATTTCCCTTTTCTAGCGCATTCCTTCTCTACCTTATCGAATCCATTTTAATTCACAGGGCTCTTAACTGCTCAACTTCCACGCATAACTCTTCCAATCTCAGACGTGACTCTTTAGACTTTCTTCATTTCTCAAATACCAAATCCGCTCATTTTCTATGTTTGAAAAATGAGAATATAATATATTATTTAATTTTTTTTCGCAGTAGGTTGGAACTTCAAATACATAATAAAATATGATGTTTATCAATCAATGATAAGACACCCTTCCATCTTTCTACCAATGACCACCAAAATCGTATTGAATTACCCACAAAGATCAAAATGCGAAACCAAAACAACAAAATCAAAGTGATTTTTTTTTTGTTGATGCTAATAGCACGTTCGCTCGGATGCTTTTGCATGAGACATGTTGGGTATGAAATTTGTGAGCATGGGCTCACAAAGGTGGAGTTGAGTGATATAATCACCCTTCAATATTACGAACAATTTGCAGCGAACTCCATCAGTGATAGCCTGACCTCCTCTACCAAATACTTCCTCTTCTTCTCTCCATGCCTTCCTCTTCACATGTCTTCATTGCAACTCACCCTTGCAACCTCCACATTGTATAGCTTGCAATCTATCTTTCTTTCATGCCTCGATCCCCATGAAGATTCCACTTTGTCTACTGTAATATGTCACTACAACATCACTTTCCTTTCGCTTTCAATCCCTCAACCGCTCATGACTTCACACACCTGCAATGATGCTTTTGAGCTCCTCAATCATGCTTCTTCAATCACAAGTTCCCTCATAAGCTGCCTCATATTTGACGATCTTCTTATGTACCCAAAACCTCTTCTCACTTCCCTCTCCACCCATAGGTCCTAGTCTGAATTGCCTCACAATCAATGATCTGTCCACATGCTCAAGATGATTGGCTTTCATACCATTTGATGAAGACAAAAAACTTACACCACTACAATTTCACAGAAAACAACTTTAACTTGACAATTTCATTTGTCAATTAAAGGCTAATGCAAATAAATTTAGAATGGAAAGCACTTCTAATGACCTTTTGAAAATATCAAAATTCAGTCTATTAATCATTAAATTTCTACCATTTGCATATTCAAATTTTTAATTCTTTATTTTCTCACATTTCACACAATTTGCATATTCCTCCTCCTTTAGTCTCGATACATCTCCTTAAACCATCTCAGATCACCCTTGACCCCTCTCTCCCTATCCACATTTTATTCTTCTCTACTAAACCCTACTTTTTTGACTCTGTTTTCAAATCTGATTTTAAATGGCCAGAGCTCGATCTTTATCCCCCCACGTATATCTCTTTCTAAATGGCGTAACTATTGTTCTTCCTCATGTTTCATAGATAATATCCAAATCTGTGATGTATGTTCATTCAGATTTTCTTTTTGCTTTGTCCTCTACACCTTATGATAATCAACCTAGTTATATTCGTTCTCCTTTGTCTGGGAACAACATTTATAGCTTAGCATATTATTTGTTAAGCTTCCTTGCATCGGATCCTATCCTCAAACACATCGATTTGGTACATATTCCTTGCATTTTATTCAATGCTCTCCATGTAATCTGACTTTATATTACCTTACTGTACAGCCCTTCAACTTTCCTTGCTTGCCCAAACATCTTATTCTTCCCTTGTCTCCATCCTGTACAAGCAAGCACTCCATACTCTTTTCACCACCAGAATATATGAATTCATCTATTGCGTGGCCTTGAGGTTTTCTTTTGTTGTGTGAACATCATCCTCCCCTTGCAATCTCTTCCTTTAGCAATAGTCATTATAAAGCCAAAATTGTTGCACTCAGAAGGCACAAACTCTCCCCTTTTTTATTTGGAATATAAACTTTTGCTACAGGCGTCACTCATCTTTCCATTTATTTGCCCATTTCCTATCTTGGCCTCCTTTAATCTAACTAGCTCCTCAATAGGTTGTGACCTCCATAAAACACCATTGTCTTGGCATGAATAATAAAATTCCTCTATAGTTTGACTGATGTCGTACCTCTCCAATTATTCCCCTTTTGTGGCACGTGCCTTCTCTACTTAATCGACTCCATTTTAATTCACAGGCGTCTTGACTCTTCAACTTCCACGCATGAATCTTCCAATCTCAGTCGTGAGTTTTCATATTTTCTTCATTTCTCAAATACCAAATCCCCTCATTTTTTATGTTTGAAAATGAGAATATAATATGTTATTTAATTTTTTTTTAATTAACTAATAAAATGGACAATTTAAAATAACGATGTCTATAGATTGGAACTTTAAATATAGAATAAAATATGGCGTTTGTCAATCAATGACAAAACATCATTCCATCTTTCAATCAATGACCACCAAAATTGTATTGAATTTCCCACAAAAAATGAAAAGTGAAATTAAAACAACAAATTCAAATCAATTTTTTTTGTCAATGTTGATTGCGTGTTTGCCCGAATGCTCCTACATCAAGTAACATGGTGAAAATTTTCTTATTATAACGATGTGTAATATTTTTTTTTTTTCCATATTATAGATCCTTGTCTACAACTCGCTCATTATTCTACTCCATTCCCCTGCTCCTATCATTTTCATTCAACCCTCCATCCATAACATTTCATCCCTTATTTTACATTGCGGGAAGGCAGGGATAACTTTAAGAAACCCCCCCCTCAACAAAGGTGTAAAATCCTGGCGAATCTTAATGAATAATTGGTAAAAAAAAATAATCACACTGGCAAATCCTAGGGAATAATCACTAAAACGATTAATTACAATGGTGAATCTCTCTTTAAAAATTTGCATAGTTGGTCGGCATAGTTCCCCCATATTTTTTATATATTTTTTTATATTGAAGTAGGGGCCTGGGGGCGACAGTCATCGGCAGGGTCGAGGGGTAGCGCCCCTTGCGGGGTAGAGCCCCCTTGTGGGGGTCAACGCCCCCTCACAGGGTCCAGGGATAGTGACCCTGGTGTGCTCCTATCGCAATATAGGCAAGGTCGAGGGGCAAAGCCCCTCACCACCAAGCATAAATTCACTATTGAAAATGCATTGGAGCACACACAGATGAAGTGTTTTTAAAAAATATCACTTGAAAAGTAAGATTAAATGAAACTAAAAATTTTACCATCGATTAGCTTTTAAATCAGACGGTTGCAAGTTCATTCCATGAGTGAATATCGGCGTGAGTAAACATCATCGGTGGGACACTTAGGGATGTCCTGTCGATACAACGATTTTATATGCACTTATTGAATTTCGTGACTTAGTGAATTATGTGACTTTATATGCACATACCTTTTAAAAAGGTTGTTGAGTCCCGAAATTTGTTTTGGGCCACATAATCAAATCTAATCCTGTGGCCCAAAACAAATTTTGAACCTTAACAACCTTTTTAAAAGGCACGTGCAAATAAAGTCACGGAATTCACTTGCAGTCATTTGATTAAAAATCTAATCGATGGCAATAAATAATAAACGTATTCAAGCTTAAAATATCCCCAAAATGAAATGGTAAATTATTATTAGTGGTGATATTTCCCAAAAATTAATTGTAAGAATATAAAATTACTGGCGAATATAAGTAATATTTGTATTTACAGTATAAACTACTGGCAAATCAGTTCTGATGACGCGTCATTTAAAAAATAATGCATTGGCGAATTAATCAAGACAATTTTTTTTTTTTGTAAAAACGTGGCGATTCGGCATCCTTTCTAGCTTGTATTATTCGCCATTTTTGGAGGTCACGATTTCAAATATTCGCCAATTCACGAAGATTTGCCTCTAAAGTTTTCCCTGGGCGAAGGTGATCACCCCATGCTTTTGAATAAATCTTGAGATGCATCATTTTTCCCACTAAAGAATTTGGATCCCCTACATAGTAAATGAGTTTGATACATTTCATCACTATTACATGAATACAATTACCATAACCCATCCCATTAATCATTTTTTCCCTGCCATGATGATTCCTATTCAAAATTTCATTAATAAAGCTCTCATTGAAACATTTACTTCAAACACACTACACACTTCAAACATTATGCTTCAATGTCAACTTAATATGTAAATATCAACCTTGACAGTATATAGTTGCTATATTGTTTTCCACTATCCAGA
The DNA here is from genome assembly GCA_007115665.2 of Sequoiadendron giganteum. Taxonomy (NCBI): domain Eukaryota; kingdom Viridiplantae; phylum Streptophyta; class Pinopsida; order Cupressales; family Cupressaceae; genus Sequoiadendron; species Sequoiadendron giganteum. The sequence continues at coordinate 201,944,665 of CM021107.1, forward strand.
TTTTACCTATTTTCATCCATCATTTTCCTTCATGGGATGCACCCTTCTCTAAATCAGGCATAATCATTATACATTTATCCTATTAGTATCTTAAAAATAGGTTATACTACTATATTTCTACTGGAAGTTGATTGATTAATTATTTTATTTATCTTTTGATATTTGGTTTAATGTTGATTTTTATTTATCTTTGATCTACTATTTATCAGTTTCATTTTTCAATTTAACTTTTTATCTTTTGATAAATATTTTGACCCGTATTATGCCTACGCATAGTTACCACATTCATTGTGTGTCATGGTGTACTTTTATTCGTATACGTTGGGGCATGATCTATTATTTTTTAGTGTCATGTTTGTTGGTTGTTCTCTCAAAGTATCTTCCAAGGTCAATCATCTTGAGATGTGGTAGGAACTCCTCTCCATATTTGATAGTTGTCTCATCTCATACCCACCTAGTACATCAATTGGGTTCAAAGTGTCAGTACATCCTACTCTTTTTTGTTTGTTTGAGTGTTAGTCCATGCATTGGATACATTGTCATGTTGGTCTTCTATACCCTAGAGTATAATGTCTATTATTATATCAAAATAAGGTTTCTCTTCACATACCAACATAATAAAGTATTCTCAATAAACATTAGTTCATATCTAATAATCTATTATTTTCATTTCATCAATTCCATTTTCTTTCATACATCTCTTCATCTTATTTTATCATTGGTCATTTCATCATTTATCTTTCAAGATCTCACTTGTGTCACTTTTTATATGACTTACCTCTCAAGGAGGTATGATCATCTCATTATTTAATTTTTCATCATTTCTTCCACATGATTGAGGCATATCATTATTTTATTCTAATCCATCTTCTTTTGTCATTCCTTCCACATGATTGGAGCATATAATCACTTTCTTCATATCTCATCCATTTCTTCATAGCTACTTTAACTTTATTTGAAACAATGCTACTTTAAGGGTTGTCTCAAAGAGAGGCAAGATGTAGACACATGAATAATTGTCTTCGCCTTAATCATTCATCAAATCACCTAATTCATTCATTCATCAAATTATCACTTTAAAATTTATTTGTCACCTCATAATCCTAATTCTAACCACTTAAATAATTCATTTACTTACTCAGTATTAAATCATCAAATTTCACCCCACTTAGTTGATTCCCTAGTTCAAGAAGTTCACTCAAACTTACTCCCAATCTCACTACAGTAATAAAATCGACATCGCTCATTCATGCAATTAGTTAACTATTACATACAAATAGTCAAATCCCCTTGTTTCACTCTTTCACTTTGTTAACTCCTCCATGCAAATAGTTAACTCATTAATCAAATTTATTATCTGCTTAGAGAATTTGAGTTGAGAAATAATAATTATTTTATTTAAGAATTGAAATAAATTGAAATTCTCCCATGTTTAGCACATCTCCTCATCAATCCTCTAACTAATTCATTAGAGGGTCCTAACTAGTTCATAATTCTTTCTAATCCTATGTCTCACCTTGACTATATAACTAGGTGGTCTCATGTGTAAATCAACATTCATAAAACATTGATATCAATCATATCATCTTAATTTATCATTTGCATCCTTTGATAGAATATCATTGTTCTTTCATAGCTGATTTCTCTTGTGCTTTCATGAAGTTCGTAGATCTTGGGTGTCTATATTCTTCAGCCAAATATTGTACGGTATAGAGTATTCTACACCAACACTTACATTAAACCATAGATCAAATCTAAGATTTTAAATTGAATCCTAACCATTTATTTGATTATCTTTAAAATCTATCAATCAAACCCATTTCTCATCATATTATAAGCATTCATATTCATATATAAGTTCCATCAATTTGATATCCAGAAAACATTAAGGTTATGTTGATAAAGAATTGAACATCCACATTACAAATGAATAAATCTTCACATAACTCGGTTTGACTATTACATATACTTTATTTAAGTATCGGATTTGTTAAATTTTAATTCTATTTCTTTTCTTTCATTTGCATGCATATATCATAAATTACTTGGTTTTTCTTTACACTCTCTTTGAATTCTACTTTGGTGTTTGATTTTGTCATATTAATATACACGATTTTTTTTTTCCATTTAAATTAACATGTACATAATTTGAGTTTCAAAGTCCTCAACTATTCATTTACCTTTACATGTGCTAAATTGTTTTAATTCATTGTTGATGGCCTTTTCCTATTGCACATAATTGAAGTGCTTCCCTTTAGTGTGGAATGCTAATTGAAACTGACTTTGACCAATCACTTCACCTTCACTCCCTTGATATCATTTATCCTATACCATGCACTATAGCATTAACTATCCTAACCACTCTCCTTCATATTGCATGTAATACTTTCACTTTATCTTGTAATAGCGCCTTATAAAGACACGGGTGACATGTCATTATCTTATCAGTTAAAACTATTTACCTAGGTACTTGTGTGGACTCACACCAAGAAAGAAGCCACATGTATTGACAAGATCAATGGTAAGGGCATTCACCACTTTTGTATGGTACCCATTTAAATGTTTTAGAATGTTTATCATGCTACATGTCACCATTTGAATCAGTTTGGATGATTATCTAAATTCTCATTAGACATGATAGCTCCCTCATCACCATCTTGAGGTTATTGGTGGAAGGGTCCCATAGTTATTGTAGCGTTTGTTGATTTAGTGCCCAATATTTTTAATAATATAGCACCAAAAGTTGAGACTTTAAATTTGTTAGTGTTGATGATCAGTACCCATAATTGAATGAAACACATTCCTTAGATCTAAAAAGCAAAAAAATATGTGATTCTAAATTAGTGCACCAATAAAACATGACTAAGTAAAGACTATCGGTTTAATTTTTTTGGGCCTTTTTGGACACCTCAACCAAAAACATGTTGATATGGCATCATATTTGATGATGCGGCCTTAAAACCTTAATTATAAGAGGACACTTTTCAAGTAAACCATTGTAAAAAATTGGGAGTGATTTGAAATTTTCATATAAGATTTTCAAAAAGATGAAGTTAAAATGCTCAACTACTAGATCCTCTCCACTAATATGAAGGGATCAAAAAAATGATATTTACATAAATTTAATGAGTCAATAAAAGATTATTGATACAATGGGGGTACTTATGTGGTCTAGCATCACAAGGGATCAAATTAAACCATCAAATGTGTCTCCATTGTTCAGTTGCATTAGGTATGTTCACATGTGTGGAACAATATCAGGGTTGGGCTTAACCAGCATAGTCTAAGCATTGACTGCTTAGGTGGCTCAGGTGGGGCCCTCTTAATTGATCCCTTGTGTTCACTTTCATGTTCATCGTTAACCTTCAATTTTTTTTGGATAGTTTTTAATTGTTTACCTTTAAATTTTTGGCACCCAATTTTAAACTTCTCCTTCCCACCCACACAAAGCTCAAACTCATTATCAAATTTCCTACACTATAGAGGTTTTGGTGATGCTAATAAAGTGTTAGCTCTTTCTCGTGGTATCTATGTAGGGAGCTTCAAATCAGTGTATAACCATCCATCAAAGTGAAATGGACAAGGTTTTTTTAATTTAATGGTCATAGCCATCTTTCTCCACATACTTAGGTGATGAAGATCCACAAAAGAAGCTTCATTGTGAAAGCTAGTAGTTTTGGTGAATTAGGTATAACTTGTATTATTGAAACAATTTTTCAATTCCACAACCTTAAAATAGCTACTAGGACTAGATTTATGTTTCTAGTTTTTAATCTGCATATATAATTTGTCATGTTATTAGGTTAAAAGTTAAATCTGGTACCCTACAAAATTTTAGAGCCTTGTTGAGGCATATAGGATCATGATACGAAAAGGGGTATGTTAGCTGAGAATGGAGGAAAGTCCTATGTAGCATTAGGTGAAATGGGGGAATATATGGTATCTCACATTGAAAAGAAGAAAATTATGGGTGCTCCTCTTTTGCTTCTAGGGTTCTGGACCTAAAAGGAGAGAGGCCAATTTTCTTACTCTTCACTCAAAAACAAAATGTGATATGCAAGATGGCTTAGAAAGATGAAAAAAATGCAGTAAAAAGATATGAGACTAAAAGTGTGCACCCGGAAGATTGAAGAAGGTAGAATGGAGGTCTGGATCACTGAAAAATCTACTGTTGAGGTTGACTAGGACTCATTCACCAAGCTGGGAAAATTAGTCCAGTTTCTTAGAAAATGCACTAGAGAACGTTTCAAACAAAAGGGTATCCAGATTTGTAAAAAATATTTTTTAGGCCTGTACACTGGGACTCATTCACCAATAGTGGTGAATCAGTCCACTTCTACTTTTTCAAAATTAATGAACTGGATGTTGTGTCTCTTAGTCTGCTCTACTCTTTTTAACTAGTTTTTGGATATGAATCTGCAAAATAGCACTTGTAGGTCTTCTCCAAGCTTCTCCAAGGCTTGATGAAAACTTTGACAACTTTAGAGACTTAACAACTTTTCTCCAAATTGGCTTCTTGACAAATTCGCAACCTAGACCTGCAAATCACACACAAAGAAGAGAGAAAAATGTTGTAGGGTTAGAGAATAGGGGTTTGCCTTGGTCAAACCCCTTGTTAATTAAGCCTTGAAGTGAAAGAAAATGTAAAGGGAGAGTGATGAATGAATAAAATATAATGTTACAAATCACCAAACCCTAGCAATAAGGTGTTGCACTGGATCATGTGTCCTTTGATTCTTTCTTGATGTTGATAGATCTTGAATATAATACTTGCTCGAATCATGAAATCTACATCACAATTGTTAGCTCAATAAAAAAACATGAATAATTCAATCTTTGACATGATGATTGATGCTTGAAGAATTCTCTTGAATGCTTGATAATTTTTTCCCTTGAATATCTTGAATGCTCTTTCTCAAATGCTCTTGTGAACTCAATTTTTTATAAGGATGCTCTCACAAAAGTCTTAGATCACTTGATTACTTATTAGGAGAAAATGAGTGAAAGAACCTTGTATTTATACTTGAGTATGCAAACATTCCCAAAACTACAACACTACAAGCCAACATCAGATCTAGGAGAATAAAATCCTACCAGAAATTTGATTTAAATTTTAATTTTGGTCACAAAGGACTCATTCGCCCAAAGTGGTGAATGAGCCATCACACATAATGTATGGGACAAAAAATGAAGTGTCTAGAAATATGTGAAACCTACATCGAGGCCAAAAGGATCCAAGTGGGACTCATTTTCCCAAGGTGGAAAATGAGTCCCAAACACTAAATCTGGGCCACACAAGCTAAGAACACCTGAATTATGATTGGTTACTGATTGGTGTCGAGATTATCCTCAAAAAGATGCAATAAATGAGGCTTGTGTATGTAAAATAGGGTGAATTAAAGCATAAGAAAGACCAAATATCAATGGCAAACCTAGAGGAATGTGAAAGTGTGTTACAACACTTTACAACACTCCAAATAAGGCAAGATTAATGTTTGATTATGATTAAAAATATGTTTATTATGTTTAGTTAATTGATAAAACCCTAGAAAAGTGTGAAAGTGTGTTACAACACTTCACAACACTTTAGCAAGGTACCATTAAAATAAATTAGTTCACAAGGGCCCAAGACCTAATGTGAATGTGTTATCCACATTACAACACTAAATCAAGGCAACATTAAGCCAAAATCTGCAAGGAGGACCCAAACGAGTGTGAAAATGTCCAAGGACCCAATTTTTGACACTACATTTAGCCCCCACTTTAGTGAGAGGATGAACTTGCTTCAAACTCACACTAAAGTAGACAAACATGCATTAAGAGGGTTTCCACTGTACCAATCCTAGCAAGATGAGATGACAATGATCAAGAGGGATGATCAAGCCCTCAAGATCAAGATACCATGACAAACCAACATAAGCACAAAGGAACACACATGAAAATTATATAAAGAACAATGACAAGGCCAATCATACATTGCCAAAGATGAAAAAGAGAAAATAAATAAAAGAGAGTTGTATCAAGCTTCAACTATTTTTTTGTCCTGATGTGGATCAGATCTGGGCTATTTGTCCAAAAAATGCATACTCACTCTAAGGCGATGAAACTCTTGGTTGTCCACCAGGTGAGAAGTCCTAAAAGGTGAGAAACATAAACTCATGGTTGATATGTACTCACACACACACAAGTGGCTATAGGGAAAGTCATGCCTTGGATTGGGCTTCCCACTCAACCATCCCAAAGTTATACCTCTTGATAAATTTAATAAGGCACCACACAAATATGATTTTTGAGCTTCATGAGACAAGCAAAAATTTGTATGCTTGGAGCTCATGAACAAATAGGATGGATCTATAGGAATGAAAGTTATATTATGCAAGGTGGCCATATAAAAACAAATGAAAAATAGAAAATTCTCAAAGGAGTCTTTCTTAGTTCATGTGAGGTATTTAACTTAGGGAACATTGTGCCTAATGTCTCCAAGAGAGGATCAATCACAGAATACAAAATTCACAACTTAGCGGATGTTGTGTGTCACATCAAGCCACTAAGAGGAATGTAATATGCTAAGAGAGATCATGCTAATGAAGGAAATTACACCCAATGTCATTCACAAAGCAAAAAAAAATCGTATGAAGCAAGAAAAGGAAAAATGCAAAATAATAATGCCAATGTATACCCCCACTTTAAAGAAATTGCTAAACACCATAATATAAGAAATTAATTTAAAGTAGAAAATGAAAATGCAAACGAGAAGAAAGACATGAGAGCCAACTAGGAAAGCCCTATGCCAAGTCATATGTTTCCAATTAAAGCTACGTCATGTGAGAGAAAAGAAAAGGCAGGGATTGCCCCCAAAATAAAAACAACAAACACATAAGGGATCTATGGATTTGGGGTTAGTATTTTATTTGTTGCAATGTTTTTAGAGAGCTCGCAACTGTCATCATCCCTCAAATACACATAGAACTGGAAGAATGACACAAAGAGAGCGAAAATAAAGAATTTTTTTTTGGGTCAACATGGAAGAAACATAAATGTCTTAATGCCTTGCCTCATCCCCAAAAGGAAAACACACTTGAAAAGGATGAAGATGAAATGAAAAGGAAAAGGAAAAAGAAAGATTTATGGGTCAAAATGAAGGAGACGTGAATGTCTCGATGCCTTGCATCATCCCCAAAAGGAAAACAAATGAAAAATATGAAGATGAAATGAAAAGGAAAAAGAAAAAGAAATCCTTTTGCGTCAACATGAAGGAGACATGAATGCCTCGATGTCTTGCGTCATCCCTAAAAGGAAAAAAAATGAAAGATGAAAGAGATGCATGACATAGAGAAGAATGTAGGTACAAATAGAGGAATGCACAAAAGAGAGAGGAAAATCAAATCATATTTCACGGTGGATCACATTACGTACATGTAATCACACAAATGAAAAATTAAAAAGGAATGATGCAAAATACTAGTAAGGAAAATGTGAGTCAACTTAAGAGCAAGTCATCTGCCTCCCAATCATGTTCGTTATATACCAAAGGCGGGAAACTAGCTAGAGGGACAAGATCAAGTTCCAAGCTATGAGAAGCACTAGGTTGAGAAATCTTTATAGATGATTTGACATTTAAGCTCATGGAAGAGGAAAATTTTTATAATTCAATTCCTTATGCACCTCTTCATTTATTTTGGCAATCTTGTCATCATCATCTAAGTTTATCACAATAGGAGGTCAAAGGATAATGTCCATAGAAGAGTTCAACTCTTGTTGTGGAGGATGCATTGAATTTTATTTCTTTGGATGGGGAGGAGGGTCATCATGCATTGCTTCAATCACATTTGGATCTTGGTTTTCTTTGTTTAATTCATCATGTAACTTGTGAGTGAGGGAATGACGTCTATGTCTACGCTCCCTAGCATCTTTGTTTCTTTTAGTTTTTCTTTCAATTTTCAATTGTGTAGAAGCGGGTTGGTCAACCATTGGTTTATTTTCTTCCCTAAGGGGAGGAATGGAAGGAACCACGAGAGGTTGTTCAACCACTTTCTCTTTGACATTATAAACTTGTTTTATTCTAGGAGGTGTGGCAAGGTTGGTTTCATTGTTTCTTGGTCACTTGGAAGAGGTAGGTGAAGTTTTTGTTTTCGGTTGGTCTTGGTTGTTTTGGTATTTCTTAGGTTCAATCATGGTTTTTTCAAGGATGGGAGGTTCATAGGTGGATGGGGACATGTTTCAGAGAGATAGTTATGCTATCTTCTTTGCCTTGAACTTTCCATAGGACAAGAAAAAAAATTCTTCTCTTGGTTTTATAGGTTCCATGGGCTCAGGTCAAAAGGAATCTAGGGATAAGTTTCCTTTAGATGACAAGGGGTTAAAGACACTATGGTGAATAGTGAATATCTCATTGTCAAAGAGAAACTTTAAGAATTTATGCGCAACCGAAGGGATAACTTTCATGGATTGAAGCCATGGGTGGCCTGGCTTCACACGAAATCGGTCTAACTACAGGATGATGGAGAATGTAACATCTAATCTTGTTGGTCTTATTTGAAATGGTAAGGTGATCGATCCAATTGTAGGGCATGGAAAACCATTGTGTGTCTTGATCCATGCTTTCAGTTGATCATATTCATCTTGATAGAGTTCATGCAAAAGTAGAAATTCCTTGATGATCACATTCTCTCCACAGGTGGGATCTATTAGTATCCCATTAGTGGGCTTGTCATAGATATGGCTGAATATGTAGAGAGGACCATCGAGTAAATTTTTAAGTATATCCTTAGAGGAGAAAGAAATATCAAGAGGACTCTTAGCTCGGCCCTTACAAGGGACAACGTCTATCACCCCTATCATTTAATCTATAGGATCATTATTTATAGAATTATGTTGAATAGTGTAAACATCGGTCTTAATTTTACTAAGATTGACCATGGTAGGTGTATTATTATTTCTTTCCTTATTCCAATAGTTATGAAAGAAGTAACTAAGATCATAAATAATTTGATTTCTATTTCCAGTTTTAAGAACTTCCCTTAGATTTTGTATAATGGGAGCCAAGCGAATGTCCATGCATTCACTAAGAATATGGGCTTGTAAGTTTTCAAATTTTTCATCTAGTTTGTGTAGGACATCTTGCGGGATTTGAAGGGTAATGTATAAATCATGAGCCATGGAGGCTTGATTAGTGACACTATAAGGAAGAGAGTTAGAAGACCCAAGATTGACAATGATTGTGTCATTGTGGGATGACATGAGTCCCAAACTTCTTCTCAAATTAGTATTAAAAATAGGACACCAAGCACTTATGCAAAGGCTACTAAATGCGGGGTGAGTGCAAATGCAATGTAAGTGTAACAATGAGAATTTTCTAGGTTTAGCAATGTAATATGCATAAATATAAAAACCCAAAGTAGGTAATGGAGTGCAAAGGAATAGATGAACAATCTCATAGATTGTCTTCATCCTCCATGACTAACCTCCATTACACCTTCTTAATTTTCTGAAAATAAATTGTTTGCCCTCAGATTTAAGAAGAGAAAGCCAATAGAAATGACAAGCCCTAAGCAAATATTGAAGGATTTGGCAACTAAATGCAATACTATGCCCTACTGCAACTACTAAGCATCTACAATGTCTAAGATATGTCAAATGAAATCCTAAATATGCTATGATAAATGAGAATAACAATGCTAAAGATATTAAAAATGGAAGATGATAAGAGATAGAGATAATAATGGATAGCCAAGGATAAGAGAATAAATTGACATTTTATAGAAAATGCAATTTTGTATCGACGGATGAGATTAAAGATTGACAAGTGCCCTAGAATATGTGGACAAGATTCAATAAAGCAACCCACAATTAGGGTTAGGGCAACATTAGGTTAAATTCAAAATGAATGGATAAGATTGATTTTTAGAAAAATCAAATCAAGGTTTGACAATGCATGTGACAAGGCACACAAAACGAAGTTGCTGGAGAATCAAATAATAATTTAAAATTATTTAATTCAAGAGGGGATGTTGACTTTTTGAATCAAAAACTATTTTATTTCAAAAGGGGTGGAGTCATGTGACAGTAAATAATTTAATTTAAATTATTTACTAAAGAGGGAATTTAGAAAGGGAGACTTATTTTAAATAAATAAGTTTATTTAAAATGAGCACAATGAAAGAGGAGAAATTAAATAATAAAATTATTTAATTTAGTTGTTGGGACTTATTTTAAATAAATAAGATTTAGAAGAAATTAAACAATAAAAGTTATTTAATTTAGGTGGAAATTAAATAATAAAGATATTATTTAATTATAGAAGAATGTGACAAAGGGAACCTTTTAAATTAAATTTAATGATTTAATTCAAAATTTAGGAGAGAAGAAGCTAATGAATAATTAGATAATTAAATGTAATTATTTAATTATAGTGGAAGGTGGATTAAATAAATAAGAATTTATTTAATTTTAGGAAGAAGAGGACTTAATTAGTGACATAATTAAATAAATAAATTAAGAAATTTATTTAATTATAAAAGGACTTTAGACAATTAGTGACGCATTAGATAAATAAATAAATATTATTTATTTAATAATCAAGAAGAATAGAAAGGGACATGGATTAATTAAATAATTAAGAATTATTTAATTAATAATTGGAAGTGAGTAAGGGACATAATTAAAATGTATTAATTAGGGTTAGAAGAAGAGCCTGTGGGTCTAGGCCATTTTTATGTGTCTACATTTGCCCCTCTTTGTCATAATGCATCCTGTCGCATTGTGGCAAATAAAATAAGTCAAACATATGCCCCAATGCAAAATAAGATGAGGAAGAATGACGAGGAGGGTTGTGGTATGCCCCCTCGGGAGGACAGACGGGTTCCAAGAACATGGGTGTGCTCTCGAAATGGATGAGAAGATTAGAAGATGACGGAACAAGAAAGTGTTAGTAAAAGATATAGATGATGATATGAATGTAATGCCTATATGAGATGCATGTTAGTTCCTAGATCAAATCCTTCAACGTTTACCATAGGACTTTAATATTTATTGCTCTTTTAATCATCATTGGGCAGATTATTGTAATGGCCAACAAACACCATGATATGACATAGATCAAGGTGTGCAAGATCACACCATCACGTAAGACAAGCAATCATAGACAAGAATGATCATGACTCATACTAAGAGCGCAATTCCCCCAGACCTTTTGTCATAACCAACCGCAAGCAAAAAAAGACAAGGACAAACTATGAAACGTCGTTGCTTCCCTAAATCCTGTTTCCAGGACATCCTCGAGAAACTAGCAACATGATTGCCAAAAGAACAGTAACACCATCATCATTGATGGTTAACGCTTCTTTCTAAACTTCAGAGTCATCAAATGTAGGAAACTAGAAAATATTGATGTCAAAAAGATAAGACAAATCGGCCATGAGATTAATTTCATTGTTCTAAACTCCGCTATTCCGATCCTGCTGAAAATCCAGGCAATAGCCAAAAGACAAGTGCCACCATTCTACAAGGTTTCGAAAGATCATATTGCCAAATCAGTCGTGAGCATCAATCTGTTAGCTGACAGCATCCCGAACGAGAGCATTGATATCCAGGAGGATCAATTCCTGAGTTGGAAGAGAATCCATCCACCTAAATGCCAGATGATGAGGACAATGCTTAGGAAGGATGCATCCCAAAGCATAAAGGAATGATGAAAGGTGCTCTTCAGAAGGACACATCTGAAGAAGAACCCAAAGTTTTTCTAGATTAAATTGTCTTGATAGAATTGATTACATGTCATTGTTGATATGTTGAATTGATTGAAATTTGCTAATGAATCAGACTGTTGATAGATTGCTTGCTCGGGATTGATGGAAGATTTGCATGATTTAAAGAAAACTTGACGTGTGTGAAAATATTGTGCCATGAACCCTAATGGACTGACCTAGTGTGGCCTCGGGGGCTCATCGATTGATGGCCTTGCCTACGTCGTGCACTCAGAGACCTCGTAGTTCGACAGGACCAATGACCTTGTCCAAAGGACAAGAGTTTGAATCATGATTTTATTTTGACAAACCTAGAAGGACTAACCTCATGTCTCGAGGATTCAAAGATGAATCTTGCCTACACAACAAATGCGCAAAGACAATGTAGTTCAGAAAAATGACAAAGATTGATTGACGTGATTGACTAGATTGATAAGATAGACATTGACTCTATTTTTGGGATTTTGACATTGATTTGGATGATTTTGTATTTTCTCAAGATATTTTTCAATTTTGAGGTCTTTTTTTCATGACTTTATATGATTTTTAGGATTTTATCGAGGACTTTTTCAGATTTTTTAGATTTATTCCAGACTTTTTTGAATTTTCATAACTTTTTGATTTTTCACGAAAATTGTGACAAATGCATGTGAATGATGCCGACACACATGAATCCAAGGACAACCATGATTTTGTTGCTAGTCAAGTTGAATACCGATTGACAGGTGATGATGAAAATGACAATGTTGTTTGACATGGGAAGGATACATCCCGAAACAACGCGAGGATGACAATGATATGACAAGAGGATAAAAGTCTGCAGCAGGGCCAAGGACAAAGCCAAGGAATGTTTTGGATGATGGGCCAGGTTTTCCATATTGTTTCATTTGGAATGACTTGATGGGATGATGAGGGATCTTTAGACCATTGACAAGGGAAACCAAGATGGGTGATAGGTATAAAAGGACAATGGATGGCTTATGTAAAATATAGGAGACATGGATGGCTTGGACTAGGAGAATTATCATATGGTCTCCAAGGATGATGACGCATGAGGCTATGATGGTAATGAGATGATATTCAATGACTAAGGTATGACCAGAAGATAGACATGTCAAAAAGTTTTCCAAAGCATGATTTGTGTTTTTGCCCCAATCTTTGTCAAGATAAAAATAGGTGGAACAATGGATGGACACGATAAGGTTTAGATGGGTAGATGGAAATGTCATAGGAAATGTCATGTGAAGCGCATGGGAAATGAGACAACTTGCCCCCAAGTGTAATGGTCCACATAGATGATTTATTCTACACATGATGCATGTTTGTCAAGTTTTCATCATGGTACTTATCCAAAGTGCCATAAGAATGGTTTTCACTATTGGATGAAATTTTTCTCTTTACTATTTTTGTCTTTTTCAATTTTTTTGGTGTCACCATGACGCCTGTTTGCCAGGTTTTCATCAAGGTGGTGATTTTTCTGATTTTTCAATTTTTTTGTATTTTTGCATTTTTTGGGATAGCCTTGATGCTTTAGATGACCACTAACTGTGCTTAAGCCTTTGACGGTGCCGATGTAGAGACTAGTGCCATGACATGCCAATAATGACCTTTCTGAAGTAGTTGCCTTGTCAAGATGATAGTGCTTGCATACAACTGATTGATGTCATTGTGATCCTTGTTGATACTAGAGTTGGCCTTATCAGAATATGCACATCATGATAGAGTGTCATGAGAGTCCTTATAATAAAGAGTTTCTGCAAAGATTTTATGGATTTTTGACATGGGACGTTTGGATTTTAAGGAGGATGTAGGATTATGACGGATGATGGTGGACGTGGACAAGTTGGTTGGATGTTTGGTTGTATTGGTTTTTATTTTCCAAACTTTGGGTGTCAGATAAGGATAGTGTTTGGAACCAAGACTTTTATATGTCTTTCCTGATGGCCATTTTGATGGAGGTGGACATGTATTATATGTCAGAGTCCTCTTGTGTTGTGGCTCCACATTTTGATTGACTTTTGGATTTGGCATATTTTCTTTGCGTGATTCATTCTTTTCTTGACTTGATCTATTTTGTTTTGGGATCCACTTGTATTGTTGATTGATTCCATGGCCTTTGACATGTGATTTTGAACTTTGGATTTGTAATAATTTTGTTTTTGTTGGTTCCAAATGGAAGGTTTATTCATGTTGGAATGACGGTGTATGGTGTGGATGGAAGGAGTGTTGGCATAAATCTTATGACAAGGACTAGGATGAGATGAAGGATTAGAATAGAACATGAATGCATGACAAGGATATGACGTGGATGGAGGATTACAATATGACATGGATGGAGGATTAGGATATGATGTGAATGAAGGACTAGGATATGATGCAAATGAAGGAATATGATATGATGTGGATAGTTGGTTTGGATTGATGGATGGTTGTTTCCCCTTGTCAAAGTTAGGGTGGGTATGACCAATGGAAGGTTGTTGTGACTTAGTGCCATGGATGGTGTTAGGGGAACCTTGATAGTAGATGGAAAGAGGACTAGGACTCATGGATTGTTGGTAAGATGGATAGATGGATGGAGGGCTAGAGGTTGTAAATCTGGACTTGGATTGGAGGTAAAATGTTTTGAATTCCCTAACAAGTTGTGCTTGACCATTACTAATGAATTGGCATTCAGTTTGACTAGCAAGCATGTCATAGTGACTTGAAGACATGATGGTGGATGAAATGAGACTATGCTTTATGCAAGGTGACAATGCAAAGTGATAAAAGGGGATGCCTTATGTCAAATGATTTCAAGGAAAGGTTCACTTAAGCATTCAAAGTTTGGCCAATGTCTCAATTTGGATTGTCAAAGGACTAGCTTGAAGGACAAGATGACAAAATGACAAGGTGAGATTTCCACACTAGACTTATGAGTTGAAAGTAGCTCACCAAAGGAAAATGACTAAGGACTAATTTGTTTGACTTGGTCCAATGACAATTTACTTTTTGAGACAATAGCTTGACAAAGCAAGCAAAGTTTTCCTAGCCCAAAGTGTGCAAAATTGAGGACTTTATTTGAAAAATGTGTTGTTAGTGTAATTAATTAATTAATTATTACACTAGCATAAGTTAACTTAGGGTTAATTAATCATATTAGTCCTAGGTTACTTTTTATCATTTAATAATGGTGTTGAGATAAGATTCCCTTCTAGAAGATGAGTTGTCTTTTCTAGAACTTATCTCCATCATGTTATCATTCCCTAGGTAGTTGGTTAGGGCTTCATGTTGTCACATGTAGTGTTATTTGAACACTTGGCAACATCTTATGCATTTTAGGTTTTGCTCTTGCCTATATAATCAGGCATATGTACACTTTGTAAATCAATCTAGATCATCATAATAGAATCTCTATTTTGAATGTCATTATCATACTTTCTGTGTGGGTGAATATTTCTTCTTGGCAAAGGTCCTCCATTGAAGTTTGCAGCTTCATCAAGGCCACCTGTGCATCCAGCATTCCAACATGGTATCAGAACTGTTCCAGTGAAGCTTCATCCCAGGATCAAGAAAGTTTGGCTCTGATTTGGACATATTCAGCCATTTGAGGTATATCTAGGGTTTTTGCATTCTGTACTATCCGTACACATTTGCAGAAAAAAATATCCTCCCTTTCAGTCCTCCATCATGGCAAAATTTTTTTAGGTCATTGGGCATTTTTTATTTCTAAAAACGGACTATTTTTTCTATAGTTCTTGCAAAAATTTCATTCTACGAGCGACTGGTAATTAAAATACAAGTCGGATTAATTATTTTATTTAGGGACTATAGTTCTTTGTCGGTCGACATTTGATTTATCTGCAGGTTTTTTTTTTTTTAAATATAAAAAATTCAAGTTTCGGATTTTATTACAAATTCTTTGCAATTTTCATTCGGGTTTGCAGACTCCGACCGACTGCTGTCATCCTGCGTCACCTCTGTTGGCCTGGTCACATCGGTCATCACCTCTGTCGGCCCGGTCACATCGGTTGTCACCTCGGCTGTTGGTTCACTCCCGCCGACCTCCCACCGACCTCCGGTGTTTCCCCGCCGACTATGCTCCCGCTGACCGGTCATCGGTGTTTGTCCCGACTCCAGCAATGGTCACCTCAGTGACCAGAGGCCCCACCTGTTCCCAGTGGCGCCACCCCAGCACCGTCCTATCAGCTCAGCTGTCGCTCCGCTGGCGCTCTGCCCGGCGACGCTTCATTTTTTTTGCAAGACTCAGCCCGCAGTCCTATCAACGACCAAAGGCTCCATTTTTTCGGCCCCTTGGTGCTTATCTTTTTGCACCTATTTAGTCTGTGTAGGTCTACTACAGTAGTGATCTTCCGAAGGCCATATCTTCCGCATACGGTATGAAAAATTCACAAACTATATACCGTTGGAAAGGTGTCGACGTCTACTTTTCAGTGATCCACTCTGTTTTTCCAGATTCTGCTTCTATCAGACATACCATCTAGTTGAAGTGAAAACCCTAATTTGGGGTTTTGGAGGTGATACTTTTTCAGTTTGTCAAAATTCTACCATCAACAGGGTATTACTATGTTTTTCCAGCATTCAACACTATCATCATATTTTCAGCATTCTTTTTCAGATATTTTTTGTCTTGTTCTCTTTTTCTCTCTAAAGGCTGAATCGGGTTTTGAGCTTCTAACTCCCCACAATTACCACACATGGAAAATTGGTATGCAACGTCTCCTCTGGTCTAGAGGTCTTTGGTCTACATTGGATGTGAATCAACCTAATCTGACTAGGGAATATGAGAGCTTTCAGCATCGGATCAAGTGTGAGGAGGCTATGGGACTTATTGCTCTTCATATCTCCAATTCACTATTTTTCCACATCGAGGGGTGTGATACTCCTAAGGAAGTTTGGGATAAGCTCAAGACATTGTTTGGTTCAATAAGTGATATTTGGGCACTTCAATTAGAGTTAGAGATTGCTTCACTCTCAGTTGATACTTTTCCCTCTATTGATGATTACTTGGTGAAATTCAAGTCCTTGAGGACTCAACTTGCAGGGTGTGGTAAGGACAAAACTGACAAAGAAAGCATCTTCATGATCTTGTCTAAATTAAAAGGTTCTTTTTCCTACTTTGCTACTTCCTTTTATTCTACAATGGATGGACTTGGAGACAATTTTGTGATGCCTTCATTTGAGACTTTTTGTGAGCGATTGACTAGGGAGCAATCTAAACTCATCCAAGTTGATTCATCAGCAACGTCTCATGCTCTCATTGTAGCACCATCCAAAGGGAAAGGCAAGCATAAAGGAAAATTCAAGACAGGATATTTTGAATCATCACAGCACAAGGTAGACAGGCCTACAAAGGAGAGGCCCAAATGCAACTTTTGTAATGGGCTTGGACATCATGAGGAGACTTGTTTTAAGAAGGAGATTCATGAACTGAGAGAACTTCTCAAGGATCATAACATCACACTTCCTTCTTCTTCTGTCCTCTCATCCCACTCTTCTTCACATGAGGAGTCATCTTCAAGTACTGCTGCAATTGTCTCAACTGAGAATCTAGGCAAGGGGCATGCTTTGATCACTACTCTTGTTAATAGATAGGATCTCCTTTATGGCGGGGATATCTACTCTCCTAATCTTTTTTGTATTTGTGTGATGATTGTTGTCCTTGGGGGGATGATGTTGAGTCCTCCAAATCATCACCTTTTTGCTTTTTATCTCCTTTTTTGAGAGGGGTTTTCTTCCCACTGGGTTTTCCCCTTTTCTCCATTTGTGGGAGATTAGTTGCATTTTCATCCTATGTACATGGGTACCTAATATGGCCATCAGTCGGGACCAATCATCATCATCACGCATAATCATTGCATTTTCTTTTCCTCCCTAAGTTGCACTTATGGGGGGGTGTTAGTGTAATTAATTAATTAATTATTACACTAGCATAAGTTACCTTAGGGCTAATTAATCATATTAGTCCTAGGTTACTTTTTATCATCTAATAATGGTGTTGAGATAAGATTCCCTTCTAGAAGATGAGTTGTCTTTTCTAGAACTTATCTCCATCATGTTATCATTTCCTAGGTAGTTGGTTAGGGTTTCATGTTGTCACATGTAGTGTGATTTGAACACTTGGCAACATCTTATGCATTTTAGGTTTTGCTCTTGCCTAAATAATCAGGCATATGTACACTTTTTAACTCAATCCAAATCATCATAATAGAATCTCTATTTTGAATGTCATTATCATACTTTCTGTGTGGGTGAATATTTCTTCCTAGCAAAGGTCCTCCATTGAAGTCTACAGCTTCATCATGACCACCTATGCATCTAGCATTCCAACATGTGGTTCATGATGGAAAATGCGTTGCAATAAGTGATTTGACAAAATTTTAGACCAATTGCAAGGATTTGTTTTAGTTGGCAAAGTTGCTTCAGATTTTGGCATGTTTGATGTTGATTTGTCTGAAAATAGTTGGCAAACACATGGTGTTGTAAAAAATGAAAATCAACCACATAGAAGTCATTTTACAAAAATCCTACGGCTACACGGAATGTATTCTTTTGGATCCCACTAACTGCATATCCTTAGTAGATGAATTCAGAAGCTTGGCCCCAGAGGCTCCCCCTTACAGTGCACTCACTTCTCAAGGCAACCAACCTTCCAACCTCCATGAAACTCCCATGGTAGATTGATCATCTCTACTAAGAATTGCGCATGTGCGGGTGTCATCACAATGACCGTTGTTGTACCAAAGAATATAAAGCTTTTGGCTTGCTAAAACAAAGGATTTAATTTGGGCACCCATTCAAAATTCCATGCGAGAGGCATTATCATCCCAGTCTACTGAGGTTACATTCTACAGGTTTTGACGCACCACAAGGGTATTGGGGAATCAATTGCTTGTCCGCAGGAACTATCGTAATGCTAAGTTTTCCTTAACATTAAAATTTATATACCGGTTGGACGTCGCTTGGCTTTAGCGCGTTCCTGGTTTGAGTCACTTTGGGGTGAGTACTTTTTTCCACCAAAGTAGGCCTAATGTTCTAAGGTTCAACAAAAGAAAATTAGAATATTCATAGTTCAATCGATCCTTGTTTAAAAACAAGAAGTGAAAACATGAATATCCTAACTCACACTCGCATGGTGTTCATTTTAAGCCCAAATCGAAATGTGTTGACAAACATAAAAAAAAAAAAACATGGAGTTCATTTTAACCGTTTGTAGTATTTGTCAAAACATGGGGTTCATTTTAACTATTTGTAGTGTGAGCTAACTAAAAGTTCATTTTAACCCAATGCTATGAAGATGCAGATTCATTTTAAGCCAATGAGTTGTAATGCAAGTTGTGTTCTTTTTATCCCAATGAGTATGCATGCATGTTTATTTTAACCCATGAATGTAAAATGCAAGTTTGTCTAAGATTTATAAAATGAACAAGTAAAAATCGTTAGACTCCTTGCCACAAGCTGCAAACAAAAAATTAGTAACCCAAAATCTTTAAGCTACTAAACAGAGAAAGAGTGTTTCCCTAACCCTATTTGACCTAGTGCAAGCCCAATTCCTAGAGTCAATAATAGTTTCTCTTACACCCAGGATCGCACAAGTGCGCAAGGGGAGAGGATACTTCTATTATTGATCACCAATATTAGAGGGTTAGCTAGTCAAAATAAATCTAATATTTGGAACTAATTTTTGAATCAAAAGTAAAAACACAAAAAATAGACCCTTAGTGAAATTTAGAGAACTTTCCAGAAATGTAAAGAAATCTGAAAAATTCATTGTTTTGCATCCAAAATTATTTTTTTTATGAAAAATCATAAAAAAATTATTAAAATTTCAAAACAAGTCCAAAAAATATGATTTTTTAATTGAAGGTGCCT
>CM021107.1:201964377-202029059 GCA_007115665.2 Sequoiadendron giganteum
CTTGTATTTATACTCAATTATGCAAGGATTCTCAAAAATACAACACTACAAGCCGACATCAGATCTAGGAGAATAAAATCCCTCTGGAAATTTGATTTAAATTTAAATTTTGGTCACACGGGACTCATTCGCCCAAAGTGGCAAATGAGTCCCATCACACATAATGTATGAGACCAAAAATAAAAAGTGTCTAGAAATGTGTGAAACTTGCATTGGGGCCAAAAAGACCTAGGTGAGACTCATTCGCCCAAGGTGGCGAATGAGTCCCATACACTAAATCTTAGCCACATAAGCCAGGAAAACCTGAATTATAATTGGTTAATGATTGGTGTCGAGATTATCCTAAAAAAAATATATTAAATGAGGCTTATTTATGCAAAATAGGGCCAATTAAATCATAAGAAAGCCCAAATATTAATGAAAAGCCTAGAGGAATTTGAAAGTGTGTTGCAATGCTTTACAACACTCCAAATAAGGCAAGATTAATATTTGATTATGATTAAAAACATGTTTATTATGTTTAAAGTTAATTGATAAAACCCATGAAAAGTGTGAAAGTGTGTTACAACACTTTAGCGAGGTAGCATAAAAATACATTAGTTAACAAGGGCCCAAGACCTAATGTGAATGTGTTATCCACATTACAACACTAAATCAAGGCAACATTAAGCCAAATTCCGCAAGGAGGACCCAAACAAGTGTGAAAATGTCCAAGGACCCATTTTTCAACACTACACACATATAATTTGAATGTATGCTATTCCCTAACCTAGCTATAGAACATGCTACTTAACAAAAAAACCATCACCACCATTAGTGTTTTCGCTTTGATCTCCTTCAATGTTGCGGCCTCTATTTTACTTTTATTTATATGGTTAAGTGTATTGAATAAAATAATTTGAATCTATAAGATTTCAAAGCTTGTTATGTGTTGTATATCTATTGTCTACATCAAAAATATTTCTATCAGTTTAAGTCTAAAATATTAGCAGTCATGCTGAAAGGGACTTGTTGTAGTTTACCGGTTAAAGAACTATTTTTCAAATTTAAATTTAAAATTTGATTATTTACGACTTTTATATATAAATTAGACAATAGATAAATTGGTAGAAGGTTTTATATTTGTGTGAAAAAATTAACATTTTATAATGATCATATTATATTTATGGGAATAAATTTAATATTTTATAATGATTGTATTCTCTCAGAACAAATCTAGCATTTTCCCACATTATATATATAGAAAGTTTAGGCATAGTTAGCTTTACTTATATATGTAAGCTTAATTTTTAAAGGTTGGTCACTATTTAATATTTAATTATACTCATATGTTATGTTATGTAATTATGTAAATGATTGTTTTTAATTAAATCATAGATCATCCATCTGGGAATTGAAGATCAATACCGAATCTCCTTCATTTTAAAATATTGATAAGATCATTAAAGTATCACAATTCTATATATGATGAGAGTTTGTTGAACCATGTCAACTATCTTTATATTAAGAATATGTACCTAAGTGTTAGTTATATCATTAAATGTGTCAATATTAACATGAGGACTCGAATATTGATGAATTTGAATAAAAATCGGACTTATTTTTTTAATTATCACTATATATTTGCTACTATAAAATTGAAATTGTTTTTGGAGAAGAATTAAGTGCTTAATTTTTATTTGATAGTATGTTTCAATTCTCAATATGAACTCTCTTCAATTTTAAAATTGTTACAAATTTTACAAGAAATTTAAATAACCATATTAGATGCAAAATTATTGATTTATTTCCTCATATATAATTACAACGAAAGACTACATGAATTTATATTAATAGTAGATGCCCTTAAGACACAATTTGTATATTGTGTTGCACCTAATGCTCAAGTTCTTTTTACAAAATAATGGGACCATCATAGAGGAGAAAATATTTTTAAATAAAGATAGGGAGAGAGGACATCATGGAGGCATTTTTACCTATGGAAAATTTACTACGTGGTCAATATTGTACCACATATTTATTCATATTAAGCTTTTTAGTAAAGAAAATGGACATTTATTTAAGCCTAGAACTATTTAGTAATGGAATTATAGTCTTTTTTCAAGGAGGTTCTTTTTCATGCTTTTGGCTTTACAACTCTATGGGTTTTGCTTACTACTTTTTTGTTTCATCTCCATTATTGGAGCCATCCACATTTCGCATAGGAGCACTTTTGAGAAGGTCATAATTTCTTGTTTGGATAAAAGAATGTGATGGTGCCACGTGGTGGCTGTGTGGCCTTTTGAATATCGTTTTCTTTTTGGGAGTGGCAGTTAATGAGTGGCTGCACTGCAAGGTTTTTTTAAAGCACCTCTAAGGGTTTCTCTTGAAATCCCACCCTTGTGCCACATATAACAGGTGGATTTTTGTTGGTATGACCAAGAAATGTTGGGGCACGGATTTTTGGAGCATCTTGTCAGTAGGTGAATATTAAAGGATGTCAGGCATTCCCCGAAGGGTTACAAATGCTATCTTCTTCCAATTATCATCCACCTAGTGTTTTTCAAGCGATTGAATTTGTGCCATACAAGGTTTTTTATGGCGTTGCACTACTTTTGAAAATCAATATCTTCTCGTAGTAGGCCATGCTCCAGCTCAAACCTTTTCACATATTTTAAATGAAAGAAACTAGCTCACGTGGTTTGAGTTCTATTTCAATTGATGTTTAGCATCTCAAACTTTATTACCCTCTAGATTTGTCTAACATAAATCCAATCTCCAAATAGATTTTGAGGTGATGAATCTAGTGCCACCATTTTAGTTTTGTCTTTTTTATTTGTGGCGGAGCTTTATGCGTGTTTGCTTCCCTTGCTCTATAAAAGGGAATTTCTAAGCCTCTCCAAGGTGGAATATTTTTATAGAATTATGTTACTATCTTGCAATCAACTTTTGATCAGTCGATCAGTCTTAGAGTGTGTTTGGTTTTAACATTCGACCTTTGCATTTTATAATGTTTTCTTAAGATGAAGTAATAGAAAGGAGAAGCATATTAGACTGTGCATATTTGGCATTTATCATATGTCACAGTCTTTTCTTATATCAAGCTTATGCTTTGTGTCATATATATTTCAGACATAACTTTGACGATTGATTATACTTTGGTTTTATAGCTTTTATAGTATCTAATATGAATTTGTAGTGAATTAGACCATGTTTCTTATACTCTTTCATTTCCTGTTAAAGCAATGTTGCATTTTGCACTATGCTATCTAAGTAAAAGCATTTCTATAAGGTTTTGAATTTAAACTATTGTTCTTTGGTTTATCAACTTTCTGTCAAACCTTGGTGGGTGCTTCTTGTAAGAGGATCTGAATGTTTTCTATATGTTTGCATGAACCTCAATAGTTCATTCTCCTCTAAACAATGAAGGGTCTGTAGCACTATGTGTTCATTTTATCAAGGTTGATATCCCAATAGGGGTTTTGAAATATTCTAAAAATATTTTCAACACATCACCTTAGTTAGTTTTAGTTTTGCATTCTTTCCTCCCCTTTTCCAAAAACCAAGAACAAAGAGCCGACTTCTAAAATCTTGAAGGTTATTCAATAGAGTGCAACATGTCTCCATCTACTAGATTTCCCATAAGGTTGTTTAGAGAAGTGTAAGCTTTCATGAACTACAATTATTTTTCTAGCATGCCCAATGGGACCAAGTGATCTTTATAGTATTTGATGCTTAGCCTTGAAAAGGCACTCAAATCATGTTGTTAGAAGCCATTACAAATTGAACCCACACATTTGTTCCCAGGGTCCAAATGAGGGCATCTTTTTTAAACGTAATTTTTGGTACTTTGAATTTGCATCTTTTTCTCCTAGATGAAGAACCACAAGTTCTATATCACCTATTAGGAGAAATAGGGTTAGAAGTACAAGCCCTACATCTAGAGGTCTATCTACCCCACTAGTTGATAGATCTTTCCAGATCATAATACCTATTTTTTGGTCTATTCCCCATGGCCCTTCAACCCCTAAGGAATTTTGTGACATGGAATAATGACAACCTGCTTGTTCCTCCTACCCCTCTAGATGTATGACCTCCTATCCCTATAAATTATGTAAAAGTAGTCTTGAAGTTCACTAGAGAGGATTTAAAGACACCATCGAAACATCTTTAGGATTTTGTTGATGTTTACATGATTCACAATATCATAGAACATAATGTAGATCTCGGATTGTTGGTTGCATCCTTTAAACGTAAGGCTCAGCATTGGTATCTAGGTCTTTGAATTCTAATACTATCTACACTTGGGATAAGATCAAAGATAAACTCTTTGACCGATTTTCAAAAAAGGGAGATCACTCATCCCTACTACAATAGCTAATAATGATCAAGAGGGCACCTCAAGAGGCCATGACAAATTTTAACACAAGGTTTCAAAAAACTTGGCAAAGAATTCCCATAGAAGCCATACCTTTGCTAGTCGTGGTATTATTGTGTTACTTAAAGGTTTTTATCTCAGATATTGTAGTCATGGTACAGTCACTTGGAGGTGACACTCTGCCAAATGCATATGATCTAGTGATTAGAGTAGAAAATATCTTAATATATGTTAGGAAGCTCCCACCTAGGACATCGATGCCAATGTTTAGAGAGATATATGCTCAAACACAAGAGGCAACTCCTAGTACATCCTCTACACCTTTGCCATCAATGTACGTGTATCTTAATACATAAGAAAGCACTTCAAGCTCTTCCTCATTAGCCATGGAGATGAATGACATAAATAATATATTAAGGATTGTTTCAAATGATCTTGTCAACATATAATATTAATGAGTGACACCTCCAAATCCCCCTCCTTCGAATTACTAAGAAGCTACACTTCCTTTCCAGCATAATTCATACTAGGGACCTCTAAGAGGAAATAATTAGTCATTGTCATCAAGTCATATAGTTCAAGTACCCACTCCACTTTAGATCGTGATGTCTAGAACAAGTAACGGCCTAGCTCCTGGCTAGAATAACTTGGCAAATGATATGAATGCTTGGTGATTTTCATGCAACAGAAACCCACATTCCTCAAAAATATTCGAGAGGAAATATCCAACAAAAGATAGCAGAACAAAGCAGCCAAGGAATCTCTCTAAATATGAGAACCTATCAATCTCCTAAAATAGAAAGCACTAGACTTAGTGCTTAGATGTAGGGTATGTCTAGAGAAAAAGAAATGGAAATTTCCCTGACCAAGCACTTTTCTCTTGGATGGAGGGAGAAGACTCTATATTCCCAAATGAAGTTATAATATCAAGAGACCCATGGGTCCAATCTGATTACAATACCTTCTTAAAGCAAAGATTCATTAAAGAGTATATGTGGGTATGTGCAGGATCATCATGGAAAAAACAGGCCCTTAAGTGGCAATGAAAATTCAGAAAATCAGAGTTAGGCAACTTGATGTAAAAATTTGAATAAATTATCTATATTATTTCAAAAATATATACTAATAGAATCTGTAGAGGAATCATGTCCCAATGTGATGCATATTTTTTTGTAATTTTTTTCCAAGTGAATAATTAATTATGATTTTTTTATTACAACTTTTAAAAAATATAAAAAAACTCGTATGTCTAACCACCTTAACTTGGTCAAAAATTCAGGAAATTCGATTTTTCTTTTTCTAATCCTATAGTATGTGAAGCATAGAATGTGACGCTTGTTTAAGAATCAAAAAATGTGATACCGTTTGAAAGCTATATATGGTTTTCAATCAGCCTATCAATTCAGACTTTAGTTGTAATTCAAATAGAAAATGAATATTAATTATTTATTAAATTCAAATTAAAACATAATTTATATTGGTGGAAAGATGAGAATCTCCTTCAAAAACCCTTTTCGTTTCATCAATTTTAGTTAAAAAAAAAATTTGTCAGCCACATGGGCCATCGTATCACTTACATATTGCCACTTTTTGGCCCATCATGATCCTGCACATACCCATGTCATAGACGTAGAAACCATAGATGCAACCACATTGGCCACAATCACAAGCATACTAGCTACAGACATAGAAAAATGCCATGAACAAATCAATTAGCCCACCTATAATAAATCATCCTTTTCTGAAACTAAGAGAAACACCCCACTTAAGCCCAAGGTACCATTGATCAGATCACTCATTATAGTGGAACAAAATTGAAGAAAGATCTAGTCAATGTGTTCTCGTAGTACATTCTAGCTATTCCAAAGAAAAAATATTTATTATGGGATGCTTTGGGTAAAGAAGAGCAAGCTCTGGAACTATGCTCATCCCCAATGCATAACCATGAAAAAATAAAAATGCTAGACCAAGAGCCACAGACTTCGAGTGCTACAACATTCATAAATATTAAATAAAAACTGGTTGACAAAGAGGCATGTAACCCAAAGCCAACCCCCTTTTTCTTTAAACTTATTATAGGGGATAAGTTACTGCACAAAACCATGATTGATTCAGGTACTAGTACTATGGTGATGCCCAAATTGGTGGCTAATGCCCTAAGCTTGGAATATGAGTCACTAGATAAGGGAATCATGTATTTAGATAAGAAAAAGGTTCCTCCCATAGGCCTAATCAAAAGTCTCCCCTTCACCCTATATTCATGTCCAAGACTAATAGTCACGCAAGAGGTGGTTGTAATTTACATTCCTCCCATTTTGGGGATGTTTCTATCAAGGGACTAACTACCAAGATTTGGTGGTACTTAGCTCTTGATTGGTTTCACTTGATAGTGAGAACTAAGCATGGTGTAAAACTAAAGATATTATCTAAAATCCTACATGTTGAGCATTTTGTGAAAGGTTTGGTGATAATTTTTGAGGCCACACACACATATATCTCAATAAATGAGATGTATTGTGTCGAGATGCTAGAATATGAGGAAGTTATGGGTGATCAGAGTTCGGAGTAAGATGTATTACTAAACTAATTCATAGGCCCCCAAACTTTCAAAAAAAATCATGCTACTATTCTAGGAACATATGCAATATATGATGAAGACCAATTCATCTCGAAGGTAGCCAAAGACAAAGACTTTCAAAAGGAGGATTCAATGCATAACCATGAAAAAGGCTTATGGTCACTACACTTTGATGGTGAGAGATGCAAAGTTGGCTTAGGAGCAAGATCTGCCTATAATCCC
Organism: Sequoiadendron giganteum; assembly: GCA_007115665.2. NCBI lineage: Eukaryota > Viridiplantae > Streptophyta > Pinopsida > Cupressales > Cupressaceae > Sequoiadendron > Sequoiadendron giganteum. Next base: position 201,971,535 of record CM021107.1, read on the forward strand.
CTACTCTAATGAAGACTCTCAAGGCTTTCTATTTCTAGTTTCCATGCACAAACAATGAGGTAGAATATGAAGGCCCGATTCATGGTTTATATCTAGAAAAGTGCATAGGCATCAAAATCTTGCAAGTGTTTGGGGATTCAGAACTAGTGGTCAAGCAAATCAAAGGATAGTTGGCCATAAAGAATGTGTGGATGTGATCTTATTGGCACAGGGTATGGGAATTGATCAAGGGATTTGATGCTTTCAATATCCAAAAGGTCTCAAGGTCACAAAATGTCATGGTAGATAAGATGGCCTCTATTAGCTCCCAATTCGAACTTGTGCCTAACCTGATAGAAATTTAACATGGACTGTGAGTCATGGTTTGAATCAAGATCCCAAACAATAATTAGAATTGGAAAGTATTTGAATATGATGCTCAGATTGCCATCTTACAACAACTGAGAAAGTTTGCATATCAACTACAATCATAGATTAAGGAGGCCTACGAGGGCCAGATCATCCAACTGAAGAGTAATAAGCTTCCAACGGGGTTAATCACCTTAGAAAATCTGTTTGATTGTGATTGTGTGAAAAATAGAAAGTAGAGGTTTGTGGCCAATGAAGGAGACTACTCTGACTTAGATGTTTGAAGAGGTCAAAAACTTAAAGTAGGGAAGGAAGTCCCATGGGAAGATAAGGAAAGGTTGAAATCTTTTTGGATAGATATGATGGGGTGATAGCCTGGACCTATGATGATTTAAAGGGTTACAACCCTACTGGCGTCCAAAATACCATCGACCTAGCCAAAGGAGACAAGTCGATCCATAAAAAGAAAAGGCCAGTTAATCCAAAGGTAGAGTCCCTAATGGCACAACAATTGAAGATGTTGGTCGAGTCAAGAGTCATCTACCCAATCAAGCATTCCACTTGGGTATCTAATCTAGTGCCGATTTGAAATAAGAAAAATGAAATTTGTCCTATCTCATGCAAGGGACACTTTCTAGTGCTCTATGGACATTTCTTTCAAGGATCCGATCAGTAAGATTATCCTTATCTATTCATATGACTTGACCATTTTTTCTAAATCTAAGAATGATCATTTTGATCATTTAGAAAAGGTCTTCTAGAGGTGCCAAGCATTCCAAATTTCCTTAAATCCAAAAAAATGTGTTTTTGGGGTTCCACAAGGAAAACTACTTGGCTATGTAGTCTCTAAAGAAGGGATCTCTATCAATCTTGAAAGAATAAAATATATAAGGGAACTGACCTTACTCGTAAACAAGAAAGGGGTTCAATCTTTCTTGGGAAAGATTAATTTTTTCAGCAGGTTTATTTTAGACTTCGCTAGGCTTGTAAGGCCTATTACACTCATGTTGAAGAAAAATCAGACTTTCAAATGGACCGCAGAGGGTAGAGATTCTTTTGATAAGATAAAATAAACCATTTCCACGGCTCTAGTGTTGGAAAACCCATATTTTTCAAAGGAATTTACCATGTATGTCTGTGACAGTGAGCACAATAATGTCATAGTGCTCATGCAAAAGGATAAGGAAGAAAAGGGAGAGCATCCCATTGCTTTCCACTTGAGAACCCTTAAAGGGTATGAGACAAAGTATAACTTTGTTGAAAAATAGGCATTTTCCATCATAAAAGCCTTAAATATTTTAGATAATTGATATCAACAGGAAAAATCATGGTCCTTGTAGCCCACGCCAGTGTGAGGGAGTATATAATGGAAGGAGAAATCATAAACAAAATGGTGAATCGAATCACTAAGATCCTCAAGTACAACATAGAGTTCTGATCCACAAAGATGGTCAGAGGAATATGGTTATGTGAAAATCTTTTCGGGGAACTCAAATCGGAGATGGAAGAAGCATCTATGGACATAGTTTTGGTGAATCAGTTTGAGTTGGGTGAATCATGGGTATTCAATAGAGTGACATTCATGCAAACCGGAAGGTATCCAACTGGCACCCCCCCACACAAAAGAAGATTCTATACATTGCAAAGTGTCAAATACATCTTGATCAAATGGTTTTTGTTCAAGAGGAACTTTGATGGTGTCCTCCTCTTCTATGTGGATAGGGAGCAACCTAGAAGACTTTTAGGCAATTTTCACAACAGTCTTGTGGGTGGATTTTTTTCTACTAAGACCACTACCCTAAAAATAGTGCAGGTGGGCTATTACTCGCCTACCTTGTATCTGAGTGCCATGACCTGGTTAAAAAATGTTTACAATGTCAATTTTTTGTTGGAAGGAGAAAAAATTCAGCTATGCCTTTGTGCCTGATTGTGGTGGATGAGCCATTCGCATAATTGGGCCTTGATTTTATCGGAATGATTAACCCCATTTCTAGTGTGGGGCATAAGTGGACATTAATGGCTATGGACTACTTCACCAGGTGAACAAAGGAAACCCTATTAAAGAATGCTACTGAGGGGGAAATAGTAAATTTTTTTGAAGAGCTAGTAGCAAGATTTGACTCCTCAAAGACTTTGATTTTCGATAACACATGAGATTTTGTGGGCGTTGGAATTTTAGAGTTTTCCTTAAAGAACATATTCTACCTTAAGACTTCTTCCAACTACAATATATAGGGAAATGGTCTTGCAAAGTCCAAAAATAAGAACCTGATCTAGCTAATAAAGATAATCAACTAAAAGCACCAAAGAGATTGGCGTAAGCGTTTGCAGGTGACCTTTTGGGCTGACCGTATCACCCCAAAGAAAATTTTAAAGGCTTCCCCATATGAACTGGTTTATAGTAAAGAGGTATTCTTGCCTATCTCATTGGAGATTTCAGCATTACAACTACTCAAGTCGTTAGAAATTGAAGAAAATGGTAGTGTGGAGGTAAGGTTAGTCGAGCTGTTGAACATACTGGAGCTATGAGAAAAAAAATTTGATGCCATGACCAACTACCAATGGGAGGTCAAGAAATGGATCAATAAAAAGCTATCCAACTGAGGTTTTAAAGAGAGATACTTAGTCCTAAAATATGATGAACATGTTGCCAAGCTAGGACAACACACTAATATTGACTCTTTATGGAAAGGCCCTTTTCCTATATTAAAGTGCAAAGAAATCAAAACCTTTGAGTTATAAGACAAGGAAGGAGACAACGTCAGAATCTCGGTAATTAGTATCCACCTAAAGCTATTCAATTAATTTTTTGGTGGCTTATGTTCTTCTAAATTTTATACATTATGTAACATATGTTAATTTTTTGTAAATTGCAATATTTTTACGAAGAAAACATGTACAAATAAAGAAAGTAAAAATACTATATTTATTCATATATATAACATCATTTATATTGTACCAGGTATTTAGGCCTTTTTTATAGTAGAAAGGGAGAGCTCTGGTAGGCTTTCTTTACATGGACTGATGATTACAAGTACATTTTTGTAAAAAATCCAAAAAATGATTAAAGCATCAAGCTAGAAGATGTTAGATCTTGGCACACAAGTTTCAATGAAGGAACGATGCAATAGTGACCTCAAAATCCAGAAGAACAGAGTGCAAAGCTCTAGTCAAAACAAAAATGGGGCAGCTCTGAAGTGTCTGGTAGTGAGTCATTCTTCACCGATGTTCCCAAAAACTGTTGACTATGGAAGATATACAAGGTTGCAAAAATAAGTGTACCATTCCATGCCATAAATTAGCTCCACATTCATTACCCAAAGTAGAAAGGAACTAATAATACTCGCCTTCTGATGATGCCTTTCTAGTGATGAAGTTCAAAATTCCAAGAGCAAGGGAAATAAGGAAAGGAAAGGTCCTTTTATAGTCCACGATACCAAGCGATCTATTTTTGGGTCTACAGATGCTTACAGTATATGGGACTCCTCGTACTCCCACTATGAGGGAGGCGCCTAACTCGTGCTCCACAATATGAGGTGTACATACCTTACCCCCTGCAAGATTTGAACTTGTGACCTCTCTTAAAAGAGTACAAGTTCTCTACCATTAGGCCAACTCAGATGTACCAAATCATTATTGTCAATGTGACGACAAAGGTCTATGGCTGAGGGGATACCGAGCACCAAATCATTATTGTCAACGTGATGACGAAGGTCCATGGATGAGGGGATACCGAAGCCTAGAATTGCCACATCATAAATCTTCTCAAGTCCTACCAAGTACTCTTTATAGAACATAGTCTTGGTGAGATATACTACATAGGGTTTGGGTATGTTCAAATTGAGCAACGAGGCCACAAATCACAACATGACATTTGTGTTCACCTGGTAATCATTTGTTTCTGAAACAAAGTCAACCCCTAGAACCCATTTGGAGGCAATTATGATCAAGAGGTTCATAACTTTCAGTAACCATTTCACCCTCTAATCAAAAACCTCACTTGTAAAATATAGTTGAGGCTTGTTGCTAAGTAGCCTGATAGGGGTTCCTATGTCACCTAAACTATAGAGCGAATGGCTAAATAAAAAAATGAGAAATATTTTTAACCTTTAAAACTAAGGGTAATTTATAGAAAAATGAAGTCAAAACATTCACGTTGGAATCATTTTCTATATCGAGAACATAACAAGAAAATGAGCAAGTTGGAAATATGAAGTAGGAGATAATTGTACAAAGCTAGATTTGGAGGCTCTTGGTAATTAATACATGTGCTGGAATTAATGTAGATGGTGTGGCTTTTTGACATGTTTCTTGCCACCTCCTCTCTTGTTGTATGGCATCACCATATGAAAGGACCTTTGGTTTCACCACCTCTATCCTATGTTTAATGCAAACATCTTATCAAAATTACACCCCACTTTTCTCAATATTGCATTACTTTAAAGAATAGCATGTAAGTTGTACCTTCATCCCTTCTAAAAAATGGAGGTTGGTATTTCCCAAAAGGTAGGTGATTTATTCATATATATCAACTCACTAGTAGCATCTCAAAGGTTAATATGTCGTTATCTGCATTTATCTCAAAGTACGTTTGAGTAAGAGGTGGGTAATACTCAAGTGGTGGTGAGCAAGAATTTTTCTGAAGTATAGACTCTCAAAGCAAAAGTGAAGGTTTTTATATGCAGAAGTGGTTTTTAAACAAGAATTCTCTAAAAAATCAAGAAAAATGGCACCAAAAGCATCATCCTCTGGTAGGAGCATCGAATCCTCTTCACCCCCTTTTGGCTATGTCAATGTATTTGGCAAGAGGTCCTATGCCAATGTGCCCATGCCCAATCCATGAAGTTTTTTGAACACCAAATTCATAAGGCTTAGTCATCCTATCAACCCAGAACAAGTCAAGGACTTTGCAAATAACATCTATGATCCTCTATTGCATGCAAGTCCAAAAAATCTTAGAGAATCTTTTTAGAGGAGGGTTTCTAGGATGAAAAATGGAGATGTCGAATCTTTAGGAGTTCATATCTAGAATTTTGGTGTTCCATAATATATTGTTCCTTAGGTGTACATGTATGTCCTAAATTTATTAATGCTTGTACTACAACTAATTTTATAAGGATAACAGGGTTATCAAAGGCAAAAAGTTAAGGGTTGTTATTAATGAAGTAGCTATCCTGGACATGCTCTCTATCCCTTTTGACCCCACATAAATTTTGTTTTCAAAGAATTGAATGGAGTACAATAGTAGGCTGAGCATAAGGACAAGCTAAGTTTTTACAATCATGAGATGAAAGGCTACAAACCTACCAAGATACCTTCATTCCCCTTGGGATACCGTATTTTTAATTTAGACATGTAGGATGTCTTTTCAATGTTGTCTCTTGTTTTCGGTCTGGATTATGATGATGACATGCATGAGTTCAAAATGGTGTGGCTTTTACACATAGGGAGCAGAAAGGGTTCTTTCGTTATGAATTTGTTAAAATTTGAAATGAAAGAAAAAATGGGTTAGGGGTTAAAAGAGTGGGGTGAGCCAAAATAGACCTATCTTCCTTTATTTCATTAGGAAATGAGATCCCCAAAATGAATTGAATATCAACCCCTAGGTCAATCAAGTCAAAGTGGGAATCTTCATATTTCCTTATGATTGAAGGACAGGGGTCAAGGTCAAATATCACTTTGGGGAGAAAAAATAAAAATAGAAAATCAACACCAAAATGAAATCTAACACTAAAAAAATAAATATTAAACTCAATATTGATAGAACTAGAAATCAAATTGTAGATATGAGAAGGGAAAAAATGTGTACCAGTCACCAAAAGTGATTTTTCTGAAGAAGATCTGGGACTCATTCACCCATTGGCGCATGGGTCCAAGTTCAGGGTTTTTCTGTAGCTTTCAAGAGCCTTTGATGCATATCTAAATCTTCCAATTTGCCTTGGTTTCATAGTCAAAATGCCAAAAATGACTTCGGGATCTTAGTTTATGCGAGTTCAGATAAAAATCTTGAAAACTTTTGCAACTTTTGCAACTTTGTAAATCTTGCACCTTGAGATATCTTCAAGTCTTCTTTAACCTATAACTACAATCACAGATACAATAGATAAAAATGTTTATTTTGTGTGAATAGTGGTTTTTCTTCGTCAAACCCCATTTTGGTAATCAAAACTTGAATTCAAATGAAACATGAAATAGGGAATGAAGAATGAACAAAGCTATGTTACCACTCAACAAACCCTTCTATGAAACCTTGATAATAGATATCTTAAGAAGTTTGCAACTTGGATGTGGCTCTTAACACTTGAATCTTGCTTGAAATGATACTTTGAATGCTTGACTTGATCATGAAACCTACATCACACAATTAGCTCAAAAAAACATGCATGATGCAAGAAGAATTTGACATAATGGATGGATCTTGAATGCTGCAAAAAATATTCTATATATCTACTCTTGATTTTCTTTAATCACTTGTGACATGCTCTTGAAAATCTCATAAAATTGTGAGCTGAAACATAGTGAAATAACCTTGTATTTATAGGTATGTATCCTTAATTTCCCTAAATTCAAATATCGCAAGCTGACATTGAATTATGGATTTGAAAACATTAAAATACCAGCAAAAGCATAATTTAAATTTAGGTCCTAAGGTTTAAAGAGGACCCATTCACCCATGGGATAATGGGTCTCAGGTCTGTAAACCTAGGACATAGTTTGCTCAATGTGAAGTGTTATTTTTAGGCATTAATTAATGTCAATTTTACCTTAAAATATATAATTTAATAAGCTTGTAAATAAATTAAAGGGCCAATTAAGGCATAATTAATCTCACTTAATTAAGAGGGCCCAAATAAGTGTGTAAATGTAAAGAGGTACATTTAACAATCTAAATTAAGGCATTATTAAGTCCAATTTAAATAAGGATGGCCCAAACAAATGAGAAAATGTAAAGGGTTACATTTTCCTACAATACTACATCATTGTGGGGAAAATGCTCAAGAAGTACTATGGGAATACAACAACACTTATAGGAGCACATTTGATTTTACATCAGAATACTAGGTTTTTCAAGAAGTGTATGGTATTAGGTATAAAAGATACTTCAGGCCTATCGAGTCCAATCTTTGTCTAGACTCATGTGATTTCATGCACACAAGATCAATATACATTTTCCAATTGTTTCTTCTCCCCTACTCTTTGAGACTTGTATCAAGTAGACTATCTTTGTAGGTTTGCACATGAGCATCTTACCTAGATGGGAGAGAATCGACCTCCATTTGATTATTTTTTAGGGCTAGATTTTACTCTCATAAGAATGCATGGATTAAAAGATGAGCCTTTTAGGTTGTCTAGTAGTGTTACAAGCATAAATCTTTCTCTTGCGATGGAGATGTTTCAACAAATGTCAATTACTGATGATGCTTATGGGGCGAGAAAAAAGAAGGCATGTCTTTACAAACCCCTATCACATAGAGTAAAATTATGGTGGTGCTTATGAAGAGGGAGGCGCGGGTCATGTTGACTAACAAGATAGCCTATCTTGGCCTCGATCTCATTTGTGATAAATGGAATATGATCCATACGGATTTTTTCCTTTAAGGCATGAGCAGCAACCGTACTGGGAAGCCAAGTGAAATTATCCAACAAAGGTTTCAAAGACTGCATATGTCGACGTATCCCTCTTACCATCTACTCGGCCCTTGTGTCTTTCTTTTTATTAAATTGAGGAATTGGTTTATCCGGAGGTCCCCATTAGCAATACTTTAAGAATCAAGCTGAAGAAGAGAGGTTGGTTTGAAAGAAAAATGGCCAAGTTCTAGAAATATCAACAGGAGATCATAAAAAAATAAAAGTGCCTTATATGAGGGCATCACTATAGATGTATCCTTTGATGAAATATATGACTGCGCAGGTGGGATAAAATTTTGGAAAAAGGTCTGACTCGCCATATATGCGAGGAGAGGTAAGGAAGTGCAAAGAGAAGGATCCCCCACAATAGAGAGAGCAGCGACCATCATCATCCACTAGCGCATCAACAAGGTCAGTTCAGACCCATAAGTTTGCAACGAAAATCTTGATTGCTCGAGGAGCTCAAGGTTCATCAAGATCGATAGTTGAAAGATCTATGGTGGTGGGTGAGCCTCCCACAAAGAGAAGGAGAACCCAATGATCAGATGTTGAGAAGCCCTCAAAAAAGGATGACGATGAAGTGACATTCATTTTGTAAACTCTCACAGTTTTCATGGCATAGGTAAGTTTATCACCCACTATTCTTCCTTCTTTTGTGTCTCTGGTTCAATAAGTTCCCCTACCTCCTGCCACACAACCCATACTCTCTACACCCCCTATCACTACTACTATGGTTACTTATGTTTCTTTAGAACCGCCACACATGGAATGTGCATCTTCCATCACCTTCATGGTTGATCTTTTGGTTTCCTTGTCAAAAGCACAGGCCTCGGTTTCCCACCAACCTATTCAAAAAAATTCTTCACCCTTGCCTACAACTAGGACAATGAATCTTTTTCCAACTACTTCCCCTTTAACTCTGATGAGTATCCCATGCCCAATGCAATATTGACAAGGTATTCCACCTTTCTCACCAATGGCTTTGAATTTTTCGATAACTTCTTCATTCGGTGAACTAAATGCCATGTTTTCCATTCCTTTTGGTATTCCCCCTAGTGACCCTATGGTTGCACAAACTATTGAGTCCCCTCAAGATTTTTGGACACATATGAATATTTTTCAACAAGCCTCAAACAAGAGGAAGTCAAAATAGAGAGAAAAATCTGGGCTAGCTCCAGCCGCCCCTAAGATAGAGACATGCTACAATGAGAAGTGAGATTCTCTAATGATCACATCCACGAGGCCTCGAAACTCCAAGCCCAAAGGAGAAATGAAATATGAAGATTACAATATTTAGGCAATTAGCCTCGATCTCAGTGACACCCTCCCTTGTGAAAAAGTAAGCCTCACGAAGGCTACACAAAAGGTAGTATCTTTCAACAACCTCAAGTAGGAGAAGAATCTAAAGAAAAGGGAAGTGGAGTTGGAGGTGGTAAAGGCCACAATCATAAGGAATCAATCTGTAATCAAGGTGCAAGATGTAGACATCACTCGCTTGCAGCAGGAGCAGCAAAATAAGATTTTGGAAGCACTACAAACTTGTATGCAAATAGATAAAGACCAACTTCAAGCCGAATTCAGAGACATGCTTCTGAAGGTCGAATTCGAGAAGAAGAGTGAAGGATTAAGATCCAAGTTGTAGGAAATTAAATAAGAATTGTAGCAAGTAAAGAAGGAACTCTTTGACATGTTAGATCAACAAAATCATTTATGTGAGGAGATAGAGCAGTAACTACAACAGATACAAGTTAGGCTGTTTGATTCTTCAGACAAACAAAAGTAGCTACACAAAAAAAATGAGAAGGAAAAGGATGAAATACAAAAAGAATTGGCTAGTGCCCAAGCCTAGGATATGGATGAAAAGACCTGCAGAGAATCAATGAAGAAACAACTTGATGGGAGTATAGAGGATCTACAAAGGGTACACAAAGAATTGTTTATTATCACAAGCGTACAATTATAGGTCAATACGACCTCCAACAAAGGGAAAATCGATTCTATTGAGCAACTATGTCGAGCCTAGTAAGCGATTGACATGGAGAGACAAGAGTGGCAAACCATTGAATCCAACCTATTGGATTGAAACAAAGAATTAGAGCAGTTGCACCTTGAACTTTCAAGTGATTTAGGGACAATAAATCAATTGAAGGAGAGATTAGAATAAAATAGTCCTGGGCTCAATAAGAGAAAAGAACTATAGAACTAGAGGCACAACAAGCTAAGTTTCTCTTCATGCTACTCAAATTATATGTCTCTTATCAAGCGAATATAAAGAATGCGGTAATGACCCTATGACCAACCCTAATCTATTCATGGAAGATGCATAGGAACTAGTCACTAAAGTGAGTCTGGTTGTTGATCAAATTTTGCAACCGGTTACTCCCTAGGAAATGGAATTAGAAATCTTAATTATTAAACTCTATAAGATTACTGAGGACACTCTGGTAAATGTAGGGATTGTGGAAAAAAGGGTAGCTACCAAGAAGGCTAATGAATTTTTGACTTGTAACAAAGCAACCCAAAGGGGTAGGAGTTTCTAGAACACCTTGATGCTCAAGGTTAACAAGATGAAAAGGGATTTTGAGGAGCTAGTCTGATTGGTACTACATTCTTTGATTTTTCCCAGTGGGGTAGTATTAATCAGAGCAAATTAGAGAAACCTTGGAAAAGAAGCAACATGACCAGTCAACTTTCTAAATCTTGAGCCCATCGCCAAGTGCATAGGATATAGAAGAAATATTGCACCCTCTGGCTCAAATTTGATTTCACATCAAAACCACTCAAGAAAAGCTAGGAGAGGTTCCTTTTAAAAATATTCTTGATTTGGATCAGTCTTCTAAGGAGTTGTGGGCATTGGTTCAGCCTTCTAATGGAGATTGGGAGTTCCCGCATTCAATATTCCTCAAACTCTGAGGATAATTTTCCTTTTTTTCTTTTTCTTTGGTTCATTATTTTTGTTGGGTTCATGCCTTTGTAGGTAAAGGCCCCTTATGGTTCACTAGGATTGTAGTCATTTTTCAAGGAGGTTCTTTTTCATGTTTTTGGCATTACAACTCCATAGGTTTTGCTTCTTTTTTTTCATCTCCACTGTCGAGCTTCTCCACATGTTGCAGTGGTGCACTTTTGAGAAGGTCGTGGCTTCTTCTTTGCATAAAGGTGTTTGATGGTGCCACGTGGTGGCTATGTAGAATTTTGAATATCATTTTCTTTTTGGGAGCGGCGTTCAACACATGGCTACACTATGAGGTTTGGCTAAAGTAGCTCTAAGGGTTTCTCTTGAAAGCCCACCCTTGTGCCACCTACCACGGGTGGATTTTTGTCAGTATGACCAAGGAGTGTCATGGAAGGGATTTTTGGATCATCCTATCAGTAGGTGAATATTAGAGGATGTCAAGAATTCCTCAAAGGGTCGCAAACATCATCTTTTTCAAGTTATCATCTGCCTAGTGTTTTTCAAGTGATTAGATTTGTGTCAAACAAGATTTTTTATGGTGCCACACTACTTTTGAAAATGAATATCTTCTCACAATAGTTCAGGCTCCAACTCAATAGTTTTCACATATTTTTAATGAAAGGAACTGATGTGGGTGGTTTGAGTTTTGTTTCAATCGATGTTTAGTAGCTCAAACTTTATTACCCTGTATATTTATTTGACATAAATCTGATCTCCAAATAAATTTTTGAGACAATGAACTCAATGCCACCATTTTAGTTTTTTTTTATGTTTTTGCTAGTGGAGATATCTTTGTGCTTGTTTTCTTCCGTTGCTCTATAAAAGGGAATTTTGAGACTCTCCAAGATGGAACATTTTTACAAAAAAAAATGAACATACTGTCCTATAATCAAATTTTGATTAGTCTTAGAGTGTGTTTTTTCTTAACATTCGACCTTTGTATTTAATAGTGTTTTCTTAAGATGATGTAATAGAAAGGAGAAGCATATTAGACTGTGTCTATTTCGCCTTTATTGTATGTCTCATTATTTTCTTATATCAAGCTTATGCTCTATGTCATATATATTTCATGCATAACTTTGATGATTTATGATACTTTGGTTTTACAACTTTTATTGTATCTAATCTAAATTTTCAGTGAATTGGACCATGTTTCTTATACTCTTTCATTTTGTATTAAAGCAGTGTTAGATTATGTACTATTCTATCTAAGTAAAATCATTTTTATAAGGGTTTGAAACTAAACTATTATTCTTTTGTTTATCAATTTTTCGTAGAACCTTGGTGGGTGCTTCCTTTGAGAGGATGCAAATGTTTTATTTGTGTTTGCCTAAACCTAAGTAGTCCATTATATTATCAATGATGAAGGGTCTATGGCACTATATGTTCATTTTATCAGGGTTGATATCCCAATAGGGATTTTGAAATATTATAAAAATATTTTGGGCCCATCATCTTAGTTAGTTTTAGTTCTACATTCATTCTTCCCCTTTTCCCAAAACTAAGAATGAAGAGTCAACTTCTAAATCCTAGAGGTTATTCAATAGAGCACAACAGGTCCCCATCTATTGTATTTCCCATGAGGTTGTTAAAAAAAGCATAAGCTTTCATGATCAACAAGAACATTTGATTATTTTAAATTATATTATTTATATATATTTGAGACGAAAGATATGAATATACATTGATATATATGTGTGAACATATCACCTCAACGTCTTTGTATTTCAAAGTATATAATTTTTTTTGTGTAGGAAAAAATATGATAATTCAATAAAGACGTTTTTATCTCTACATGCTGGAAATGTTCTTTCATATAAAAAATTATAGAATTTAGATTACAAGATAAATTTTTAACATTTTATAAAGTCAAGATAACATAGAAAATAATTTATAAGACATGTTTAAAAATATTCAAAAAAATTGGTTACTATGAATAATATTTTAATAATTTTAAAAATTCCTTTCGAAATGAAAAACATACTTGTAATTTTTGTAATGGTTGTTGATTCTTGCACTTGTTTTTTTTAATTATTTTTTTATGGTTCTTGATTTTACTTCTTTTCCTATTTCTTCCTTATTTAAATCTAAGTTATTTTAATTATTTTGGACTTGAATACTTATCAAACATTTATAATATATATTTATTAATCATTAGATTTGATGTTTTTTTATAATTAAGGTAAGTTACTTTTTTATAGAGCCCAAACCTTGTTGCAAAAGAACAACAAAAAAACAATCACAAAAACCATAGCAACCTAATTTCTCAAAATAAAAATATGAGAAAAGAGATCAAATAATTATTGATCCAATACTATAGACCCTCAGACCCTTAGAATTTGTGTGTGGTTGAGAGACCAATTAGAGGATATCATTCTTTCACCTTTGAAAAATTATCCATGAAGTTTCAACTTCCAAATTTGTAGACCTAGGAGAAGAGGGAGGGGATTCCCCCCAAGGGCTCATCTAAAAGCATTACACATTTTAAGGGAGAAAATGAAGTTGTCGATTGAAAAATTACAAGAACAATCATCTAGTAGTTTGAAGATAAAGGAAAAAAATAATAGTAGAAGCTACAAATCCCTTCAGAACCATTATGTAATGGGTTTTGAGTCCCATCAAAACTTGCTTTACTCCAAATCAAAAACTAGTAGTTTGAAGCTAAAGAAAAAATAAGAATAGTAGAAATAAGTTTTTGAGTATTAAGAACATTAGCCAAAATATATGAAGCAACCTTGCTAGACCCATAGGGTAAATCTGTTAAAATGGAGGAGAGTGGCTTTGATTCTCTCGAATCAACTATTGAATCTTGAGGAAACAACATAAGACGGTTGAGAGAAATATTTTTCCACCAAGTTGAGGAGGATTTCTTCTGGATAGTATGGAGACAATCCAAAGCCAAGTTCCTATTAGTGAGGCAACATGTAAATAAAAAGAGGATTACCTTGTAATTGACCAACTAAGATAAAGTTTGGTTATTAACTTGCAAAACAACCTCACATTGTAAATATTCCAAGATATAATTTCTACAATGAAACATTCAAAAGAGGTACAAGTAATTTTATTGAAGGTGGGTCCACCGTCAAGAACAAACTCTACTTCCAAGAGGAAATGGATGAGTTATACTTAGTGGTTATATCTCCTCTAGAATAGATGAAGGACATAATCACTAGCTTGATATAATTCTTGTCACTAATTATTTTGATTCTAATGTCTTTGTCACATGGATAATAAAAATTCAAAGGATGGATCCCTACTAAATTTTTCACCACATAAAAATATTATTACATTAATAATTAAAATAACCATTGTAATTTTTATAATTAATAATTTTCATAAATACTAAAGCACATATAATTATAGCATAAATAATATTTAAACACTTATAAGTATTGTAGCATAAATAATATTTAAACACTTATAAGTATTCTTCCATTCGTATCTATTATAAATAATGTGATCCCTAAATGATTGTAACATATATGTTTGGTATACTTATATCATAATTATTCATATTTTGATGCACCATTTATAACATTAAATTCTAGATCCTATATAAAATCATTTTATAAAATATCTATGGTTGGGGTTTTAGCCCTTAACTAATTATGAATAAGACTCATTTGAGACAATTAAAAGTGATTTTTCATTGGAAGTAGATAGATTTTAAAAAGGATTCTCTTTTTCCATATAACAATAGAGCCCAAGGAGTATGAACATTGTGGTAATGGTGTGAATGTGTACATTTTGGAATAGTAAACAAGTGTGGTTGGAGGCTAGGTCATTAGGAACCACTAAGAGGTAGAGGTGCTAGTATATCACCCTAAATTTTTATGGTTGAGGGTACTTGTGCCCCCTTAATCACATTTAACAAATCATGTATTGATGTGGAACATAGGAGACATATTTGAAAACAAATCATTTCATGTTTCTACTCATTCAAAGTAAAAATTGGTAGTTGAAAGAAGCCTTTCTACACCAAATGCATCAAATAAAAATTTAGTCTCTTATATTGGTGAACATACAATATTTCTTTGGGCAACAAAGTATTGTATGAAGAAGATCAATTTTCATTCAAAGAGTTAATTTATATATTTAATGCTTTATGACCTAGCTTATTTTATCTTCGAGCATGGACTACTAAAAATTATTCAAAAAAGATAAAAGGAACAATATAAATATATCTAAGTGCCCATGGATTTTTATTTTTTTTTATGTCAATTTGTAGAGTATAGACCATATTTTAATTATGATTTCTTGAGTATGGATTTAATTTTCTTATTTTTCCAATAGTTTTGGGGGGATGCTTGCTTCCAATGGATATGAAATATGTTATGGAAATTTTTGGTAATTGATCCAAAAGTAGATGTTTTGATCCACTCAACTTCAGGTAGGATCCAGGTGGAGTTTGGGGTCTCAAAAGGATTATTGTAGGAAATTTGGTTGAAAGTGAAGGATGAAATTTGGAAACAAGTTTTTGTTTTAAAATATTATATTTTGACATTGTATGTTCTTGTAGGTTGGGTGTATGTAGTAGCAAACAATAGAAAAGAGAAACCCAAAAATTCTAAGTAGACAACTTGATGACAAGGGGATTGATTATCACATTTATCAATTAAAAGGCTGGCACTGAAACATTTTCCATAGTTAGATGATATTGAATGACATGGTAATATAACAAGGACAAATATGTTGATGTTTTGTAGGAAGCTCAAAATTAAATGATAAATTTGTAGTCTCCTTTACCCATAAAATACTCTAAGATTACTCATTTTATAATATATTAGTAACATAATTCAAAAGATTCCTCAACATAAAGAGGAAATTATATTTCTTTTGTTAATTTGGTTAAAACTAAAGGATTTAAAAAAAAATCTATTTCCTTAACGGAGCAGCAACATGTGCTACATCTTTTTCTCCCTAACTTGTATATGGGTAGATATTTTGGGTCCAGTTACCTCCTCAGTCATCCAATAAGAATCATTATTAGTTGTTGTTAATAAATCTTTATTTGATTTTTCATATGTATATTATGAAGTGGATGAGAGTTTAGTCATGATGGAAAGAGGTGAAAAGTAAAAACAAAATAGTTAAGATTTAGGTGACTAGAAATATAGTAGTTAAATTACATAGTAAATATATATATATGATTTTATTATTATGTGTAGTTTTTTGTAATATCTATTATTATTGCCTAAGAGACACCATATATAAACCCCCAATAATTTAATTAAAAGCAATCATTTACATCATTACAGAACATAACATATAAATATAATTAAATATTAAATAATGATCAACCTTCAAAATCAAACTTACAATATAAGTGAACTTACCTATGCCTAAATATTCTATATATATAATGTGGGAAAATGCTAGGTTGATTCTCACTTTATACAGTCATTATAAAATACTAAATTTGTTCCCATAAATATAATATGGTCCTTATAAAATGTTAAATCTTTTCACACAAATATAAAACCATTTATCAATTTATCTATTGTCTAATTTATATACAAAAGTCATAAATAAGATTTCAAACTTTTAATTTAAATTTTAAAAATAATTATCTTTACTCGATAAATTGCAAAAAATCCCTTTTAACATGACCATTTAATTTTTAGACTTAGATTAACAAAATGCCTTTGCAATTCATTTTGATAGAAATAATTCTGATGCGGACAACATATATACAACACATAATGAGATTTGAAGGCCTACATATTCAAGTTATTGAGAATCTATGTAGTCAATCCACTTAACCATATAAACAAAAGTAAAAAAAGGCTGAAACATTGAAGAAGATCAAAGAAAAAACACCAATGGTGGTATCGGGTTTGGTGTTAAGTAGTGCATGTTCTGTAGCCAAGTCAAGGAATAGCATACATTTTAATTATATGTAGGATAATCTATTTTATCCCATTCCACCCAATGTTGTATAGGGCTTTCTTCCATTCTCAACTAACAAGTCCCTTTTCTCAACACGATCCTATCTACCTCAACAAGGCTCTGACATTTTGTAAGGTACCAGATTTAAATTTTAACCCAATAACATTAAAAATCATATACACATATTACAAACTAGAAACATAATTTAGTTCTAACAACCATTTTAAGGTTTTCGAATTGAAAAATTGTTTCCAAAATACAAGTTATACTTAACTCACCAAAGCTAATAGCTTTAATAATGAAGCTTCTTCTATGGGTCTTCATCACAAAAGTATGTGGAGAAAGATGGTTATGCCCATTAAACTAAAAACACCTCCATTTCACTTGGATGGATGGCTATACTCTGATTTGAAGCTCCCTACATAGAAACCATGGAAAAGAGCTGACACTTTACCGACATCACCGAAACCTCAATAGTGTAAGAACTTTGATAATGTTTTTGAGCTTTGAGTGGGTGGGAAGGAGAAGTGGTTTAAAATTGGACATCAAAAATTTAGAGGTAAATGATTCAAAATTATTTGTAAAAAATTTGAATTTTAATGAATAATGAGAAAGTGAACGAAAGAGGGGTGATTAAGATGGCCCCAACTGTACCACCTAAGCGGTCAACACTTAGAGTGTGGTGGTTAAGCCTAGCCCTGTTCATCCAGATGACAATGTGATGAAGACCTTTATAAATCAATGGTTAGATAGCCTTTTGGATTTTAGGTTGCCCTAATAGATATCTTAAATGCATCTATCTAAACAATTATATTTTATATACTTAAAGTAGATACCTTAAATACATCTATCTAAGGAATGCTATTTTTATATTTAAAGGCTATTTTATTTTTATTTTATTTTATGTTTATTATTCAATTTTTTTTTGATATGTAAATATTTGTCAAATTTAAAATAAAAAATACAAGTTTTTGTTATCTAATATATAAATAGAAATAAGTATGAGGAAAAATAATCAATTTAAGATGAAAGATAGATTTTTTTGTTAATACATTCACACCATTATACTTCACCTCTTATTGTTATTGTAGAATGTTTTTTGACCTTAATTAGAAGCATGAGATAGTTGTATGTGAAATAAGGTGCTTATAAGATAAGTTGCAAATTACTTAAAAAATAGGTTATCTATATCATAAACTATAAAATAATATTTTTCCTTGATTTTCACAAATTTTTAATTAAAATTTATTAATATATTAAAAAATTAAAAATAAATATATTTATCTTAATTAAAATTTTATTATACTAAATTTTATTTATTAAAATTTTTAATATAAATTAGCTATTAAATAATTATTTTATTTTAGTTTATTTTTTAAATTATTTTATGTTTATTATTAAATACCAATATTTTGACATACAAATGTCTATAAAATTTAAGATGAAAGATAAGAGTTGTTAACATGTTCACACCATTATATTTCACCCCTTCTTATCATTGGAGAATGTTGTATTTCCAAATTGTTTTATGTTTAAATTATTAAATATTAATATTTTGGCATGTAAATGTCTATCAAATTTAAGATGAAAGATATAAGAGTTGTTAACATGCTAACACCATTACATTCCACCCATTGTTGTCATTGTATAATGTCACTTGACAATAATTAAACGTATGAGATAGTTGTATATGAAATAAGATGCCTATTAACTATTTTTTTTTAATAAAAGACAAGTGATGCATATATATATTAGTTTATAAAATAGATATACAAAAATGAGTTTCAGATTTCCAGTTGAAAGGAAATATTACTTAAATCTAAATCTACTATATCCAAGAACATAACAATACTGAGGCATGTTCCTCCAACCCCTGTATCAAGATAGCGATGCACAACTCATATTCCCTGCAGCATATTATAGAATTGTTTAACCCTACCCTTGATTACAAATTTAATAGACTTAAAACTGATTACATCAATACTTTAGGCCCAATACAAAATAGGCAATACCCAGTATAAAGAAAACCACATTTATCACTGAGAGTCATATAGTGTGTAAATTTTCCAAAATTTACACACTGTTGCCTTCATTCTTCCATATAGACTGGGAAATTCTCATCTTG
Source organism: Sequoiadendron giganteum (assembly GCA_007115665.2). Taxonomy (NCBI): domain Eukaryota; kingdom Viridiplantae; phylum Streptophyta; class Pinopsida; order Cupressales; family Cupressaceae; genus Sequoiadendron; species Sequoiadendron giganteum. Next base: position 201,990,479 of record CM021107.1, read on the forward strand.
GCATTCTTCCATGTCTGCTACAAGATGAAAATGAAATATTTTGTGCATAAGAACCCTCGCATCTCGGTCTGCAACACTTTCTAGAAGAAAACAAGCACCTGAAACAATGTATGTCTGGGTATCCACTTGCAATTGTTCAAGTTGAGGGTTATTATCAGTGAGCAAACAAACATGAGACCTCAAGAAAATAACTACAAAATATTTCTCTTTTATGTCAATCAACAAACTAGTACAAAAACACCTACAATTCATTCTCAAGGCCTTCAAAAAATTATGTCATTGTTGTGTCGGTAAGCCAATTTTGTTGCATCATAGGTATCTTGATAACCTTGGCATTCTTTGAGAAGTTTCCATGGAAACAACCCACCTATGAGCCCTTTACCCTTGAAAATATTGTACCCTTGAACCGCCATTAGCAAAGAATTGTCTTGAAGGAATTGCTCCCTAACATACTTTTCAGTAATGCCTTCCAAATACTTTAAAGAATGGCAAAAATCCATCAAATTACCTCAGTAAAGCACTTGAAATGGCAGTAAGATCCTCCTCACTTTTGGATTAATTACCTCAATTTCAATCATTGTTTGAATGCAATCTTCCACCGCCTATAAACTAAGTTGCAAATTACTTTAAATTAGATTATCGATATGATAGACTATGAAATAATCTTTTTGTTTTTTTAATTTTCATAATTTTTTTATTAAATTTAATTAAAATATTAAAAAAAATAAAATTAAAGAAAAACTTATTTATCTCAATTAAAATTATATTAATTTTAGTTTATTTATTAATTTTTTAAAATATAATTAATCTATCAAAATAATTATTTTTTAACAAAAAATATTTCAAATAAATTTTGTTTACTCCAAATAAATCTTGAAAATTATTTTTCACATACATTTCATAAAAATATTTAATTCACATAAATAATAGATATTATTTGAATTGAATAGAATCAATTTCTTGAAACTAAAATAATAGTAAAAACTTCATTCATGAGGGCATATAAGTGTTCACAAAAGTTCCTTAGCAAGAGAGATTATAATGGCATGAGTTTTCAAAGGTGATGTCTCTTTTAGAGTTCAAGGAAACATCATTTATTTTAATTATTTTCCTTCATTATTCTTTCTCCATTTAAAGCTCTATTTGAGCTAATATTTGTGCAGCACCGTTCTTTTTTTATTTTTCAACATTGTTACCAATATAGTTATAAGCTTCATAACCCTACATGCGCCTGTGTGATAGCAAGCCCTCCAAGATTGCCTTGTTGTTGTGCCAAATAGGCTTTCCTCAGCCCAAAAGAATTTTTGTGATCAATTGTTAACAATTGATGATCTCAAAGAGGTTGTCCATTCCATGAATGATGAAAAAGCCCTGGGGATTGATGGGTTCCCTTGTGAATTCTACAAAGCCCTTTGGGGTTGTGTTGGGAAAGATTTGTATCATGTTTACTTAGAGGATTTTCATGCTAATTCTCCAGGTGATTTAATAAACGAAGGCAATATAAAATTCATACCTAAGTCTAGTGATCCAGTGGACATTTACAACTGGAGACCTATCACGCTTCTCAATGTCTCCTACAAAATCATCGCCAAGGCTTTGGATTTGAAGATCCACCATCTTTTACCTTAGATTGTGGACTCGAAGCAAACTGGGTTTATCAAATCCAGGTTTATTCTGGATAATATTATTGTTGTTTGGGAAGGCATGGAATGTGCTCGATGTTCAAACCAAAAATCCATGTTTATCAAAATTGACTTTGTGAAGGCCTATTAGCATATTGAATGGCCTTTTATTCTTGCTATGCTACAAGCTTTGGGCTTTGGCCCTAACTTCATTCAGACTATTCGATTGCTCTTTGTGGATGCCTCTGCGTTTATCACCATTAATGGTCGTCAATCCTTTGCCTTTGGACTCTTTTTTTCCATTTGGAAATGGTGCCCGCTTGCCCCCTCTCTGTATGTTATTGTTGCAAAAGGATTTGGCTACATTTTGGCCCACGCGGTTTCCCAGTAGCATGTCAAGGGAATTTCTCTTCCTAACGCTTAGGCTTAGTTGGTTAATGGCCATTTTGCTTATGACTCTTTCCTCACTCTCTTGAAGGAAGAAGATAATATTAAAGTGGCCCTAGATTGTCTTAACACCTTTTGTCTTGCTTCTAGCTATGCCATTCAGTGGCACAAAATTCTATGCTACAAACAATCTATCTTGCCTAGTCCTCCTTGGTTTCATCATTATGGTTGGAGGTGGATTGGGCTAGGAGAAATTTTTCAGTTCCTGGGAATTCCCTTTGCTTTCCAAGCATCCCTGACTGAGCTTTGGCAAGCCATTGTTTCCAGAGTCGAACAGAAGCTTTGTTACTAGATTACCAAGCCCCTTTCTTTGGCGGGGAAATTCCAGGTGTGCTCTAAAGTTCTGGCAGCTACCCATGTTTACTACTCCTCCTGTTGGGCCCCTTCCAAAGCTTCCTCCAACAAGCTTGAAAAGTTGCTCCAAGATTTTCTTTGGGCCTCTTCTGAATCCCACAGAGGGTTTCACTGTATTGCTTGGGAATTTCGCTGCCTTCCTAGAGATTCTGGAGGACCTAGGTTGCTCTCCACCCAATAGCAAGGGAGTGCTTTACGTGTTAAATGGATTATATATGCCCTTACTATGGATGAAGCTTGGAAAATTATTCTTAGGCATTGTATTCAGTCAGGCTTTCTTTTTCATAGACCTACCTAGAAGGGGGTCAGCTTTCAAACCCTTCTGGTCATGAAGGAACCAGTCCAAATTGTTGGGACCTTTGTGGCCAAAAGTATATGGCAAGCCTGGGAGGCTGTCAAGCCCTGGATCCATTGGGTTGGCTCTGGTTTTCATGATGGGCTCTCGCTCAACCAACAAAATATTTGGTGGTCACCTCTTTTTGATTGTAATGGTCAGCCATTGGCTAAGTCGCCTTGGCTTAAAGTGCTCAGATTCCACAAGAAGGGTATCCAGACCCTACAACAGTTATTTCATAGACCCACGATGTGTATCATACAGTGGGAAAATTTTTGTGCCTTGTGTAGGCTTCATAATTAGGACCGTGCTACTTATGATGGTATGGTGAATTCGATTCCTACAAAGATGCTCCATATGGTTGGAATTCATGGGACCAAACCCTGGTGGAAAGACTAGAAGTGGTTTCCAGACACCCCTTTCATGAACTACAAGCCTTGGCTTGGTTATAGGTGGCTTTCACCACACTTTACTATGATCCAAAGTTTGAACCAGAGGTGGCTTCTTCAATCCTCCGCTCATGTCTAGCGTAAAAGATTCACTACCACTTGGTCTGCAAATATTAGTCCAAAACTTGCCCACTTTTCTTGGTGTATTCTTTTCCAAGGCTTTCCTGTGGGCTCTCGGCTTGTTCACTTGGGGGTCCAGGACCCTCTCTGCCCTTTTTGTGGGAAAGCTGCGACTTTTAAGCATATTTTTTGGTTTTTTCCTAGAGCTCAGCAACTTTGGACTTGGATTCATGACTTCTTTCGACACTTTAGGCCGAAGCCTTTCTCTTGGCATATGGTTCTGCTGGGAGATTCACCCAAAATTCCTATGAAATTTATCCAGCTTTGGCACACTTTCACTGTGAAAATCCTCTTCGATATTTGGAATGACATAAATGAGTCCATATTTTCTCATTATCAAATGTATATTACTATTTTTTTATATGCTAAAGCTATTATTTGTTCTAATGTGATCTTACAGATTCAGGTGCAAGCTAAAAAATTTGCACTTGAAGTTACTCTCCTACAAGTTATGTTGGATCACTGGGGCAATGCCCCATGTACTATTGCTCGGGTGCCCACTTAACCCAACTCTTCCCACAACCGGTTTCCTTCTCTAGGCTGGCAGTAGAGTGGTTTTGCACATCCCCGCTCTCAGCCTCCTTTTGAGTGGGATTCTCACCCTCCTCGGCGAACTCGCTCTCCTCCGCTATGAGCTAGACAAGGGTGGCCCTCTGCCAGTTTCAGGTGGCCCTCTGATGACACTCCTACTTCTGGCTCTAGTTGGCCAGATACTAGTAAAAAAATTCCGCGTTTGGCACTTCCAATCTTGCCCCAACATGAGGATAAAGATAAAGAGAAGGAAAAAGATACATACGATGGTTGGGGCTCTCCTCTTGATGTCATTCTAGACCCTGTTGATGTATTAGGGAAGAAAATGGATGACATAGACCCTCCTAGCTTTGTTGGCACTTCTTTGGCCACCTAATGACCTCTTTTTTTACTTTTTGTAATCATGGGCTTTTGGGCTCAACCCATGTGACTAGTAATTTTTTTCTTTTTTTGGGTGCTACCCATTTGACTCTCAGGGTGTGCCTTCTTACCGCCCATCTTTTTTTTGTGAATATGCAACTTTATCTTAATTTTAATATAGATAGTTGCCTATTCATCAAAAAAAAAAAATGTTATAGAGAAGCTTATGTGTCCAATCCAATAGCCTAGAGGGAGTTTTTATTTTTTTGCTAGAGCTAATAGCATGAGGCCTTGGCTTACTCGATAATCGCTTGAATAAATACTTCAAAGATGATATAAGTAATGTGCAACTAAAATCTTACCCTAAGTGTCTAGCCCCTGAGTTAGCATTGGTCTTGGGTGGCCATAAGGACATTGGCACTATTACCCTTCTTTACCAAGATGAGGTAGGTGGATTGCAATTCAAATGCAAGGACAATGGTCAATGGATCCTGGTTAAACCACTACCCAACTCCTTCATTGTCAATGTTGGAGATTGCATTCAGAAAATCGTTTCTTATATTTTCTAAACTATTGGGGGAACTAGGTTGTGACTGGAACTTAGGAGCTATGATTTCAACTTGTTGATTGTATATACAATACATACGTTGATGCCCTTTCATTAAAAAATGCAACATTTTTAAAAAATTTAGAGGTTGTTTATGGAACTATAATGCAAGCCATAGGCCTACATATAGTTAAATATTCTTCAATATCTGGTACTACATTGATTTTTTGAATGGCATGGAAGGTGTGGTGCAATGACAGGTATGAGAGCGTAGAACATAGAGTGGTGATTAATGAAAGTTGAAGACGCCTCTCCATTCCATTTTTCCTTAGACCTTCCCACTATATGATGGTGAAACCTCTCGAAGAGCTGGTCAGTGAAGACAATCCTTCCAAGTATAGGGAATTCAACTAGGGAAAGTTTTTTAAGAGGAGGAAGGATGGGAATTTAAAAAAAATTGGATTTGAGAATCAACAAATATACCACTATAGAATCTAACTGGTTTCAGAGTAGTAATGGGATTGTCTACTGCTAAAGAACATAAATGTCTTAAATATAAGATCCTACTTTATAAAAAAAAAATCCAAGTCTTGACTATAGAATAGTTCTCTTCATGATGCACTAGCCTACCTCCTCCCCTCATCCACCACCTATGTAAAAATGAGTCCTTTATCCCTCTAGCGAACCAATAATAATATTTCTCATGCCCATACTTAGAACAATGTTATGGCCACTATATTTCACACCCCCCTATAAGCCAAGTTAGATCCATATACATTTATGATAAGACATATGGACCCTATATTAACATATGTCCATCCTCCAAAGTGTATCACACTCTATCAATCCCATTTAGAAAACATGTTAATTTTGTTTGGTAACATCATGCCATTGAAAAGAACTATAAAAAATAATGGCACATGTGAAACTACTCACTATTCTAGAAAATATGTCACACTACCAATCCCAACTAAAAATAATCTTCACCTTTTTAGGTAATGTAGTAGCAAAAAAAGTAGCCTTTTTTGCTTACTTGGTTTGATGATTGATATTAAAATTGAATTAATGGTGTCTTGGAGTAGTGTTTTAATGTGTTGTACACACTCACATCATTATAGATACTTTATTTGATTAAAACATGTCTTAATTGGTCCTTTGCAAAGTTTTTGTGAAGTTTTGTAGCACACTTTCACGCTTCTCTAGAAATTATATACTTAATATAGCCTTATGGGCCCCTTTCTAAATAAAATGCACCCAATGTGTACCTTATTTAAGTGTTGTAAAGTGTTATAACACACTTGCATGCATTTATCTAGGGAGGTCTTAATTAGTTGTGGTTAATTGGAATAATTAACCCCCTTTAATTAAAATTCAAACCTTATTTATGACACCTCCTGAAGATCTATCCCGATGCCCAATAATTAAATAATATAACATTTAAATTGGGAAAAGTTAGGTCCTAGAAAATGGTGGCAGGATCCATTCACCCTAGGTGGCGAATGGGTCCTCCCTTAATAGGACTACCTTTTTTCAGTTGATCTGAAAGGGGTTTCTAACACTTTTCATCCCCTGGGGTTACATCTTGGAAAAATTTAAGCCAGTACCCATTCGTCCTAGGTAGCAAATGGGTCCTCCCTTAATGAGGACCCCCTTTTCAAATTTTATTATAGTAGGAATTTAATAAAGTAGTTTTCCAGATCTGGTGTCGACTTGAATTATTTGAATTACAGGGTTAATCTCCTAATTTAGTATAAATAAGGGGTTAATTCACATTGTTTCTCCTAGCACGTTGATGAAGCATTCTAAGACTTTCCAGAGAGCATTATAGAGCATTTCAAGAGCATTCATAAGGCATTTCAAGGCAGATTTCAAGATTTTGTTGCAGCAATTCAAGATCATATCATCATGTCAAGGGTTTGATGCAAGCATTCATGTTGATGAGCTAAGAATGTGAGTGTACCATTGAAGATCTATTGCAAGTATTGTTCACATCATATTCAAGGATCCTAGATCTACATTCTTCATGGCCACTACATGTTAGTTTGCAGATTTTTTTCACAAGACATCATCCAAGGTGATATCAATTGAATATTTCATGTTTCATGCTTCATTCCTTTATTTCATCATTTGGTTTAATTACCTACAAGGGGTTTGACTAAGGAAAACCCTCATTCACTAACAAACAACAAGTTTTTCTTCCTTTCAATGTGTGATTGTAAATTTAGAGGTTGAAGATCAAGTGGAGAAAGTTTTGATCAAAATTGTCAAAGTTGTCAAGTTGCAAAATTTGTCATCTAAAGTGCAAAATCAAATAATTGAAGCTACAAAATTATCTACAGACTTCCAAAACTTGATAACTGGAACTTTGAGAGTGCAAACATCAAGGAATAGAACCCTGATCTTAGTTTTAGAAACCCTAATAGGGAGACATTCGCCACTAAAGGCGAATAAGTCCTTTGTGGCTTAAAAACAACAAGTTTTGGACAAGATGAAAATGTACATCAATTTATACATCCAATGGACTCCCACCCTGCCTAGAATTTGAATGCCTTTTTTTCTTAACACCTCTTGCCCTACCCAGGATTTGAACGGCTCATTTCATGCAATCTCTCATCTGGTGGTGTAGTCTCCTGCTTGCAACCTGATCGTGGACCTTAGCTCTCCCCCTCTGTTTGCTTCTTCTGTGGTTGTGGTTTGGGATTTACCTATTGGCGTGGGTCTAATTGCCTCTATTCTACCTTTGACTAGTGGGGAAAAGAATATTGTGGGCTCTGGGGGCTACGAATGTGGTATCCCCTTTCCCTAATGTGGATGTTGTTGTGGATGCCTCCTCGGGCTCAACTGGGGGGTTGAGTGTTCATCCTCGGCCTTCTTTTTCTGATGTTGTGAAGTCTAAGAGGCTACGCGAGGGCTCTATGCATCCTTTGCAGTGTGCAAACACAACTCTTGTTGTCTCTCTTGGTAAGGAAATTACTAAAAATATTTCTTTTTATTCTAAGAATTCTCTTATTTGTAGATTTTTCCATTTGTGGTCTTCCCTCCCTGATTTGCACCTTTGGATCACCAACCATTGGTCTCCTCTGGTTGATGGTTTGATGGAGATTTACCCTTCTGCAAGGGGTTTTTTTTTAGTGAGTTTCAATTCTCCTAAAGATAGATAGGCCATTTTAGACTATGGTTTGTGGGTTTGGGACTCTCATCCCCTCTCCATTAGACCTTGGGTTCATTCTTTTAACCCTTTGAATGAACCCTTAGATATTTTTCCTATTTGGGTAAGATTTCCTTATCTTCCCTTATAATTCCAGTGCTCCTCTTCCTATGAGGGCATTGGTAATGCTATTGGTAGATTCTTGAGAGTGAATAAGGCTTCCAAGAATTTTACTCATACCTCCTTTGCTAGGATCTTGGTGGAGGTTGATCTTTCAAAGACTATACCTGGTGAGGTAGTTTTTTAGGTTAATGATTGGTCATGGTCTCAGATGGTTGATTACGAGGGTCTTCCATTTCACTACAAACATTGTTTTGTTGTTACTAGTCACTTGGCCTGTCACTATTCTCATGGCTCCCACACTATTTTCTCTTCTACCTAGTTGAAGAACTCACTCCATGAGCACTTAATAGTGTGCCATGTTGCTGATCCTTCTTCTTCTAATGAAGATTCAAGGACTCCTCATTTTATGAAGAAAAATAATATTGATGTGGTTTTTGATGCTCCTCCTATGGATACTCCTTTTGCCCCTACAAACTCTCCTTTGCAGGCTCTTTCCGCTTCACATGAATAGGTTATGGTGGTTGCTACTCCTCATGTAGATATGACAGTGTGATCTCTGGTTATGGTTGTTCCTAATGTTTTTTGTGTCATTCCTCCTGTTATTTTGGAGAATGATGCTATAAATCCTACTATTTCAAGCTTGGTTTTAGATGCTTCACCTGAAGCATCAGCGACTCCTCTCATCTGCTACTCTAGAGGGGAGTCTTCCCCCTCAGATCAAAATGTTCAATTTTAGTTTTTGATTCTTCTTGGACAACGATTTATAGAAAGAAGAATCATTTTTCTAAGAAGGTTACAGTTTCATTTAACTCGCCCTTTGAGACTTTGCTTGGTTCAAGCTCTATTCCTTGAACCGTTTCTCATAGTTTTCTATTTCTGACTAGTCGTTGTTGGTTGTTGTTTCTCTCTGATTGGTTGTGTTAGGCTAGTCTGTTTTACTATGTTTTTTGTCTTTTTTTTCACTTTGTAAGGGTTAAGGCCCTACCCTACTCATCTAATCAAAAACAAGTTTTGGACAAGGTACACAACATTTTATGCTCTAAAAACTTCCCTCATAGTTTCTATAATAGTTAGGTAGCATTTCTTATTGTTATTTCCATCTTTTAAATCTCATAATCACATAAATTGCAAATTTTTGTGTGGGAAAACTAAGCAGTTCATCATCTTCTTGATTCATTTTGATGAACCTTATTTTCAACCAAAACATTTTGGTGAACCCGACATATTGAGCATTGCAATTTTTTGTTTTTTGAAGTCTCCTTTGCATCTTAATATTAGATCTTGCATTCATTTACATTTAGATTTTCCTTAAATTAAGATCTCTTTTAGAGTTAATTATTTTGCAATGCAATCTTGCATCTCATTTAGGGTTTATAATTGCAATGTTTTGCATTTCTTAAATTTGAAAAATACATAAACAAGCTAGTCACTTTACATATCATTTAGATCTCATTCAATTGCATTTGAAAATCAAAAACAAAATTTCATTTCAATTTAGACCTTACATTTCATCTTTTCATTGCATATTTACATTGCATTTCTAGAAAATTTAAAACTACAATTCACTATCTAGAACTGAAAGATATCATTGAAAGCTTAAAAATTATTAAAAAGTCAGTTCAAAAATACCTAACCAGGACCCATTCACCCTTACTGACGAATGAGTCCTTGTTAGCTACTAATTTGCATTTTCAGTACATTAAAATCTCAATTTTTAGCTTATGTTTGGTGTTGTTACTTTGTTGTTTTTGTTTCCTGATTTGTTGTTTCATCAAATTCATTGCATTTAGCTTAAATTCCTTCATTTTAGTGCATTATTAAAAATTCAAACATTTCATGTTAACCTCATTGTACTGTGTAATCATTAAATTGCATTGCTTAGAATCTAAAAAATTGCATTTCATTCTAGGTTATTGCATTGCCCCTTTTCCATTCTAGGGTTTGCACACTAGGGTTGTAAAACTTGTATGAGATTTTCAACTTGGTGTCCTATTTGTAATACTATTATAAGATGTAGTTTGAGGGTCATGTCATCCATTGATCTCTCACTTTCCATGGATCTTGGGTGCTCTAACTATCTTTATGATAGTATTGAGAATCAACCTTCCATGGCTCATAGTTTGCATACTTCATTACTCATGACTTCACCTCCTACAACCAATTTCCTTAATATTACCAACACTGTACCTACCATTACCACTTCCACTCAAGCTTTGAGGTCTACTCAAATTCAAGTCAGAATTCAAATCCCATCCTCCACAATAACAATTTCCATCCCTACATACACTAGTACACAACCTACAACAACATTCCAACCTACAACAATATTTCAACCTACAACAACCATTCAACCAACCACAACATTCACACCCACTAACACTGTGTATTCCCATAGAAGTTCCTTCCACCTTTGTGCCTTAGAATACAATAATTCTGCAACAATCCAACTCCACCAACCTGTAGTTCACTAGCCCTCCACATACATACACTACACCACCTTATTTCCATCAACCTTACAACCAAACCGACCCTCTCATTAACTTACTTTTTAAAACCTTGTTATCCCTTCAACAAATAATTAGCAACACTACAATAGAACAACACTGGTCAACCCTTGCAATATATCAAGTCCACCTATTTTCCCTTAACATAGTAAGAGCACAAATGCCACAAGGTATAAAGGTCCCTCAATTTAAGAAATATGGAGGGAAAGGAGATCTTGCTAGCCATGTTTCTTCCTTCACAACCTTGTGTGGTGACTTCAAATTTGACGATAAACTCTTAGCTAAATTATTCCCTAGATCATTAAAAGACACTTGTTTAGAGTGGTTCTCCTGTTTGCCAAATAGTTAAATTGGTTCATTAAATGAACTCATTGATGCCTTTTACAACCACTTCCATATTCACATAGGTCCCAAGATGACCCTTGATGTCGATCTTAATAAAATGTTCATTTCCAACTTACAAGATAAACTCCAAAGAAAACTTGAAGTGTTGAGGTTTCCATCCTTCACACAGTTATCTATAGCCCTTTGTGACCATCAAAACTCGACTTACAACCGTGATGTGAAAAATTCCCCTAGTCATCTTGAAAAGCCTTAATCCACAACCCAAAACAATTACCAACCTTTCAAGAAATAAAATAAGGGCTTTTTACAATTGAATCCTCCTCAAACAAGTGAACAAAACAATAATCAAGTGATTGCTCAAAATACGACAACTCCTTTTAGGTATAGGGAGAGAGAGTTCACCCCTTTACCTAAAGTCCTTCATAATATCATGTTGCAACTTATTGACAAGAACATGCTTACCTTACCTCCTGTTAAAGAACGTGATCCTACTATACCATTGCCTAAAGGCTTTCAAAAAAATTCTTATTGTCATTACCATCAACAAAATGGACATAGTATAGAATAGTGTAAGCATCTTAATAATCTTGTTCAAGAGCTTATTGAAAAATAATCAACTTAAAATTGGAGGTGTGAATGATCAAGGTAATAAATTTGTAGCTCCTCCTAACCAAAATTTACAAATCTTTACAAATCCCATGCCTAAGCACAATATCTCATTTGTCAAAGCTAGTGAAACCAAGAATGATGTAATAAATTTTGACACGAATGATGCCAATGTGGATATTCTTCAACAGAATCCCCTAGATAATGTGGTAGAATTCATCAAATCTAGACCTCGTAAGGGTTCGACTAAATGACCTCTTGACAAATGTGCTTTCTCACATAGTGACATACCTAAACATGCACCTGGTGGTCCTCTTTACATAGCTGGATGAATCAATAACAAGCCCACTAATGGGATATTAATTGATCCCTTCTGTGGAGAGAATGTGTTCACAAAAGAATTCTTATATGTGAATGAGTTATATCAAGAAACATATGATAACTTGAAAGAATGGATCAAGACACATAATTGATTTGATTGCCCTACGATAGGCTCGATAGATCTCCCTTTAAAACTAGGACCGAAAATGTTAACAATCTCATTTTCTATCATTTCACAATCTGACCAATTTCATGTGAAGCTAGGCTATCCATGGCTTCGCTCCATGAATGTCATTCATTTAGTTGTGCATAAATGTCTAAATTTTGGCAATGGTATCTTCACTGTGCATCATAGTGGATTTCATGTAGCCTCAACAAAAGGGAATTTTTCACTAGATCACTTTTGGCCAGAGCCTATCGAAGCTATCAAGCCTTGTGAAGATTTATTTTTCAAATCATATCAAAAATTCAAGGCAAATAAAACAATAGAACTATCCCTTCCCAATATGCCTCAACCTATTATTGAACCACAAGCACTTATGAAAATACAAGAACAATATATAGACAAACCTCCTATAATTTCATATAAGATACCATGAGATAACACAAGTGATCCCATTGTCACTCCTAGATTCAAACAAGCTTACAAATTCAAAGAGGAAGTAGTTAAATAGCCTCCTGTTGTTTCTTCTATTCCTCCCAAGGAAGAGAAAGAACCTATGATTGACAAACCCACTCTTACACAAAAACAAATTGACAATAAATTGGAAAGAAATTTAAGTGATAGAGAGCATAGACTTAGACATCGTGATATTTCTCATAGATTAAAAAATCAAGAAAACAATAGCAACAAAGAAAATCAAAATCCAAACCTAGCTAAATCAATGCATGATGACTCTCAACCCTTGCTGCAACATAAACAATAAGATTGCATGGACATGTTATTCGACCTCCTACTATGACTAACTTAGATGATTACATTAACATTGCAAAGATTGATGAACAAGTGCATGATGAGTTGAATAAATTATTTTCTTCTTTTATGAACTTAAATGACAAATCTCTTAAAAAGAGTGTTAAACTTGGTGTTCATCCTAGTTCAGCACTTGATCTTGTCCCTTTTGCTAGCTTCCCACCTTCCACTTATATCAACTGAGATTGGGAAGTATATGACCTACTTTAGGTTGACTTGGATGTGCCTTACTAGTCTTTAGCTTTTTTATTCTTCTTTTGATTGCATGTGCATAGTGTGATCCCCCATGACGTTTTGTTCGATGTATCATCTCTCTTCTTTGTGCATTATTCTATATGTACCTTCATTATTCTATATGTCATAATATCATTTGTCTTGTTTTTTTCTTTCGTGGATGATGCAAGGCATCGAAACATTCATGTCTCTTCCATGTTGACCCAAAAGCTTTTTTCTTTTTTTTTCCTCTTTCATTTGTCTTATGTATTCATTTTTTGAGATGATGCAAGGCATCAAGACATTTAGGTCTCTTCCATGTTGACCCGAAGGATTTTTCTTTTTTTTGCTCTCTTTATGTCATTCTTCTAGTTCTATGTGTATTTTGGGAATGATGACAACTCCATGCTCTTATAACAAAACTATATCAAATACATACTAACCCCAAATCTATAGATCCTTTATCTATTTGTGGGGAACCCTTCCTATTACATGGTGCAACTTATTTCAAAAACATATGTCTTGGCATAGGGTTTTTTGAGGAAAGCTCTTATTTCCTAGGCTAAAAAAATTGGCTACTTTAAAGAAATTTCTCATAGCAATGGTGTAGAAACCACTTTAAAGTGGGTGCATACATTGATGACATCTTTTGCAAAAATTTCATGGCATGATTTTTATTTTTCTTGTGATGTGTCCTCTTCTTGGTGGTGTCATTACGTTTGATGTCATCCAAGAGTGTATGATTTTCTAACATGGAATGATGCAATGAGGCATCCCATGGGCAACAATCTGACACTTTTGACTTGTCCTCTCTTAGAGACATTAGGCACAATGCTCCTTAAGAAGAATACCTTTACACAAACAAAGAAAAATTCCCTTTAACAAAAAAAAAAATAATAACAAAAGCATTACATTGTGTTTCCTTATTGAAGTTATCAATAGGATAGCTTTGATACTAAGGTTCCACTACCCCAGAGTGAGAAACATATGTTATGGACAAACAACCCTGTCCCACATCACGTTGGAACAGTTATGCTTTTTCTTTTTTACTTTGACAAAGTATGATTATGTATCTTTGTTATTTTTTCATACTTAAGTGTCTTGTATGTTTACTTTAGTGTGGGTTTGACATGGGGTCATTCTCTCACTAAAGTGGGAGTAAAATGTAGTAACGAAAAAAGTAGCCTTTCTCCCTTAGTTTGATAATTGATATTAAAATTGAATTAATGGTGTCTTGGAGTAGTGTTGTAATGTGTTCTACACATTCACATCATTCTAGACCCTTTATTTGATTAAAACATGCCTAAACTGGTCCTTTGCAAAGGCGTTGTGAAGTGTCGGATTTATTTACTTAATTAAGTCTTATGGGCCCCTTTCTAAATAAAATGTACCTAATGTGTACCTTATTTAAGTGTTGTAAAGTTTTATAACACACTTTCACATTTATCTAGGGTGGTCTTAATTAATTGTGGTTAATTAGAGTAATTAACCCCCTTTAATTCAATTTTAAACCTTATTTATTACACCTCCTAAAGATCTATCTTGACACCTAGTAATTAAATAGTATAACATTTAAATTGGGAAAAATTAGGTTCTAGAAAAGGGTGCCAAGACCCATTCGCCCTAGTTAGTGAATGGGTCCTCCCTTAATAGGACCCTCCTTTTTCAGTTGATCTGAAAGGGGTTTCTAACACGCTTTCCATCCCCTGGGCTTAGGTCCTGGAAAATTGAGCCAAGACCCATTCGCCCTAGGTGGTGAATGGGTCCTCCCTTAATGAGGACCCCCTTTTCAAATTTCATTCTGGAGGGAATTTAATAAAGTTTGTTTCCAAATCTAGTGTCGACTTGAATTGTTTAAATTTTGAGGTTAATCTCCTAATTTAGTATAAATAAGGGGTTAATTCACATTGTTTCTCCTAGCAAGTTTATGAAGTATTCTAAGACTTTCAAGAGAGCATTATAAAACATTTCAAGAGAATTCACAAGGCATTTCAAGGCATATTTCAAGAGTCTATTGCAACAATGCAAGATTATATCATCATGTCAAGGGTTTGATGCAATCATTCATGTTGTTGAGCTAAGATTGTTAGTGTAGCATTGAAGATCTATTGCAAGCATTGTTCACATCATATTCAAGGATCCTAGATCTGCATTCTTCATGGCCACTACATGCTAGTTTGGAGATTTGTTTCATAAGACATCATCCAAGGTGATATCCATTACATATTTCATGTTTCATGCTTCATTCCTTTATTTCATCATTTGGTTTAATTACCTACAAGAGGTTTGACTAAGGAAAACCCCCATTCACTAACAAACCAACAATTTTTTCTTCCCTTGAATGTGTGATTACAAATTTACAAGTTGAAGATCAAGTGGAGCAAGTTTGGATCAAAATTGTCAAAGTTGTCAAGTTGCAAAATTTGTCATCTAAAGTGCAAAATCAAAGAACTGAAGCTACAAAATTATCTATAGACTTCCAGAGCCTGATAACCAGGACTTTGGGAGTGTAGACATCAAGGAACAAAACCTTGATCTTAGTTTCAGAAATCCTAACAGGGACCCATTCACCACTGAAGGCGAACAAGTCCTATGTGGCTTAAAAATAACAAGTTTTGGACAATGTACATAGCTTTTTATTCTCTAAAAACTTCCACGCTCATAGTTGCTATAACAGTTAGGTAGCATTTATGCTTGTTGTTTGCATCTTTTAGCTCTCATAATTGCATAAATTGCAAATGTTGTGTGGGAAAATTAAATGGTTCATCATCTTGTTGATTCATTTTGATAAACCCTATTTTTCCAACCAAAACAGGTAACAACATGCCACGAAAAAGACCTATAAAAAATAATGATGCATGTGCAAGTAATCCCCACTCTAAACACATCTATCACACATCTACCAATCCCAACTAAAAAACATGTTAATCTTGTCCCCACTCTCAATCTTGTCCCCACTCTCAACACATCTATCACACATGTACCAATCTCAACTAAAAAGCATGTTAACCTTGTCCCCACTCTAGACACATCTATCACACATCTACCAATCTCAACTAAAAAACATGTCAACCTTGTCCCCACTCTGGACACATCTATCACACATCTACCAATCTCCACTAAAAACCATGTCAATCATGTCCCCACTCTCGACACATCTATCACACATCTACCAATCCCAACTAATAAAAATGTGGACTTTGTACCCACTCTGAACACGTCTAACACACATCTACCAATTCCAATTGAAAAAAATGTTAACCTTGCCAGATAACAACATGCCATTGAAAAGACTCGGCAACTATTCCCCACTCTAGACACATCCAAGTCCATTTCAATACCCTGCTGCGGGATTTCTATCCGCCCAAACAACGAGCACATTGATGATGGTATATAGATTGTAGTCCAATAAAAGACGCGTCTTTAATCTGACCACTTGTAGGATTCGACAATTGCTTGGACGTCAGCTATTTCAGCGTCACCCCCGATCTCTCCGTACCTTATCTTTAACGTGCGTAGAACCTGCACCACGAGAGTTTCCTATTTCAGTGAAAGAGAATGTAAATGAAGCACAACAGCGAGCGAATTAGAAATTAGTAACAATGGCGGTTGTGACGGCCGGAAACAGCGGAGCTCTAAAGTTCGAAGCGAGTTTTATCCAGAGCGAAGAGCATCGTCCCAACCCTTTCTCCGCTTCCCATGACGATAATGTCAAAATCCCCGTCATAGACTTGTTAAAGAGCTCTGCAGAGGAGGTGGAAAAGGCGTGCAGAGAGTGGGGTTTCTTCCACCTCGTCAACCACGGCTTTCCGGACCATATTCTGGACCGCCTCAAATCCGCAGCATCGGATTTCTTCTCTTTGCCTGTGGAAGAAAAGAGACGAGTATCGAGGGATGCTCTAAACCCCTTTGGCTACTTTGATTCCGAGCTCACAGAAAATGTGCGGGATTGGAAAGAGGTGTTCAATTTTGTGTCGCAAGAGGAAGTCCGATTGCCCACATCTGTTCATCCGGATGACACCGCTACGGAGACCTTCACAAATCGCTGGCCGGATAGCCTTCCAGATTTCAGGTTGTTTCGATAGATATCTTAAATATATCTATTTTGTATATTTAAAGTGATATTTTAAATATTTTATTATTCTTATATCTATTTTATTATTCTTATTGTTCTTTGTGTAGTTTCTTTAATTTTTCTTTTTTGTCTCTCATTTTATATTTCTTTTCTCTCTTCAGTCTAGTCTTTGCCCTTTTGTCCTTTGGTTGGCATGCAATCCCTTTTCATACCTTCCTTTCTCATATCATTTTATGCTTTTTGGTCTGCAACTTATTATTCTTATCCTTGAACATTCATTTTCATCCCGATGATGGATGACGAATCAAACGTTGATACAAAAAAAATTCACACAATCAAATTCAGAAACCTTCAAGCAATTATCTTAAATATATCTATTTAAAGAATGCTACTTTATATACTTATATATCTTAAATACATCTATCTAAAGAATACTATTTTATATATTTAAAGTAGATATCTTAAATACATCTATCTAAACAATCTATTTTATATAATTAAAATAGATATTTAAATACATCTATCTAAAGAATACTATTTTATATACATTAAGGTTACTTTATTTTTATTATTCAATATTAATTTTTTTTATATGTTACTCTTGACAAATTTAAAATTAAAAATAAAAGTTTTTGTTATCTGATATATATAAATAGAAATAGGTATGAGGAAAAATAATCAATTTAAGATGAAAGATAAGAATTTTTGTTAACACATTCATATCATTATGCTCTACCTCTTATTGTTATTGTAGAATGTCTTTTGACCATAATTAGAAGCATGAGATAGTTGTATATGAAATAAGGTTCCTATAAACTATGTTGCAAATTACTTAAAAATAGGTTATCTATGTGATAAACTATAAAATAATCTTTTCCTAAATTTTCAATTAATGTTAATTAAAATATAAAAAATAAAAACAAAAGTTAAAAAAAATATATATTTATCTTAATTAAAATTATATTATTTTATTTTTTTCATTGAATTTCTAAATATAAATTATCCATTAAATAATTATTTTATTTTACTTTATTTTTAAATTATTTCATGTTTATTGTTAAATATTATTAATCTTACATAAATGTTTATCAAATTTAAGATGAAAGATAAGAGTGGTTGTTAACATGCTCACACCATTAAATTTCACTCCTTGTTATCTTTGTAGAATATTTTATTTTCAAATTATTTCATGTTTATTATTAAATATTAATATTCTATATGTAAATATCTATCAAATTTAATATGAAAAATAAGAGTTATTGTTAACATGATCACACTATTACATTCCACCTCTTGTTGTCATTGTAGAATACCACTCCATAATAATTAAAAGTATGAGATAATTGTATATGAAATAAAATGCCTATAAACTATGTTGCAAATTACTTTAAATTAGGTTAAATCTATATGATAGATTGTGAAAGAATGTTTTTTAATTTATTTTTTTAGTTAATTTCAATTAAAATATTAAAGAAAGATAAAAATTTTAAAAAAAACATACTTATCTCAATTAAAATTATATTAATCTTAATTTTATTTATTAAATTTTTTTTAATATAATTTATCCATCAAGTAATTATTTTTAATAAAAATTAATTGCAAATAAATTTTGTTTATCCCAAATAAGTCTTTAAAATTATGTTTAACATATATTTAATAAAAAATATTTAATTCATATAAAATAATAAGTATTATCTAAATTGAATAGAATCAATTTCTTGAAACTAAAATAATAGTAAAAAGTTCCTTCATAAGGGCATAAGTATTAGCAAAAGTCCTTTGACAAGACAGATTATAATAACATGAGTTTACAAAGGTGATGTTTCTTTTAATTATTTGCTTTTATTATTCTTTCATTTTGTAAAGTTTTATTTAAGCTAATATTTGCATAGGCCATTCTTTATATATTATAAGGGTTTCACGCAAATTTACTGTCAACAATTCATCATGATAAATTTATCTGGTTGCAGCAATATAATATAAATTCCACGAGATGAAGTTGTCGTGATGATGAATTGTTGACGATGAATTGTTAGAGATGAATTTGTTGACAGTGAATTTTCCTAGAACCAATTGTACGCTTCCTAACTCTATATTCGATCTCTATTTTTTGAAAAATTGTTACAGAGAAACTTGCATGGCCTATTCATTGGCTGCAAGGGAGTTATCATTTAGACTGCTAGAGTTCATAGCACGAAGCCTTGGCTTACCCGATAATCGGCTGAATGAATATTTCAAAGATGATATAAGTAATGTGCGACTAAATTCTTACCCTGAGTGTCCAGCCCCTGAGCTAGCATTGGGCTTGGGTGGCCACAAGGACATTGGCGCTATTACCCTTCTTTACCAAGATGAAGTAGGTGGATTGGAGGTGAGACGCAAGGACAATGGTCAGTGGATCCCGGCTAAACCATTGCCCAACTTCTTCATTGTCAATGTTGGAGATTGCATTCAGGTAATCATTTCTTATATTTTCAAAACTATCGGAGAAGTTAGGTTGTGACTGAAACTTAGGCTTTGATTTCAACGTATTGATTGTATATACAACACGTACGTTGATGCCCTTTCATTCAAGCATGCAACATGTTTGAAAAATTTGCAGGTCGTTTATGGAACTGTAATGCAAGCCATAGGCCTACATACAGTTAAGTATTCTTCAATATTCGGTACAAAATTGATTTCTTGAATGACATGGCAGGTGTGGAGCAATGACAGGTACGAAAGCGTAGAACATAGAGTGGTGATTAATGATAGCCGAAGACGCCTCTCCATTCCATTTTTCCTTAGGCCTTCACACTATGTGATGATGAAACCTCTCAAAGAGTTCGTGAGTGAAGAAAATCCTTCCAAATATAGGGAATTCAACTGGGGAAAGTTTTTCAAAAGGAGGAACGAAGGAAATTTTAAAAATTTGGGAATTGAGAATCAACAAATATACCACTTTAGAATCTGAGTGGTTTCAGACTAGTAAGGGGATTGTCTACGGCCAAAGAACATAAATGTCTTAAATATAAGATGCTACTAAAGGAAAAAATCTTCTGAAAAAATCGCAATAATGATAAAATAAAATCTCTACCTATATGAATATGGTGTAGAGAAATATTATATGTAATGTCTTCCCATTTTCCACCCTTGGATGTCTTGGTTTGAGCATTGTTTTTTATTAGTATCAAGAGATGCATAGGTCATGTTTGTGTTTTTTGTCTTAAATGTTATGTAGTTTGTGTGGACAATCCGCATGTTCGAGATGGTATATTCTTCAACATGTCAATTGTTGGTATTTTGGTTGTATACTAATGTGTCAAGTTCCTTAATATATTCCATTATTGTTGTACTCATTGAGATGCTTATATTATGCTTTATATTTCTAAGTATCGCAATGCTTTATTTTATGAATTTTAATATGTGTATCATGATTATATGTTTTATATGATGTTGGACCCCATTGGATGATTTTCATGTGATTTGATTGTTATATATTGAGTAGGTATGCTTGACATGTGCATTGAGTGGGTACAGTTACAATTTTATTTCTCCACATGATATGTAGAGCTAAGTTGTTCCCCAATGGTGGTTAATCGGATATCTCACTTTGGCCTATTGTGTTTGGTAACTTCTATTGTGCTTGATTGAGTGTGATATGATTCATCCCTTATGATTTTGGATTAGAATAGGCGAAGATTACATGGACTTTGCATGTTGTGGAAAACCAATAATTACACGAGTTATATTGTAGTTGTTTATTTATTATTTGTATTCAAGAATATTTTAAATATTAAACCTTGCATGTGAATAGTTCCTAATGCATTAGGAATTAGGAATTGGAAAGGAAAATAAAGGAAAATTTATAATTTGATATGCATTATAAATGATATTTAAATCACTACAATTAGTTAAAAATTTTATTCAAATTTTTTCTTTTGAATTCAAAAAAGAATTAAATTATTTGAATTTCTTAAAAAATGACTTAAATTGTATTATTTTGATTGCCTTTAAAAAAAATAAAAATCTATTAGGTATTTTAATTCAACTTTCATTTCTATTTTGTGAAATGACAAATCAAAAGAAAGAAATATAGAACTAAAATAAAATTGAAAATAAATAAATAAAGTGAAAAGGAAAAATAGAAATGAAAAAGGCATTAAAAAAATACCTTGTCTTTTTATTGGATTAGTCAATTTTTGAAAAGTCTCCCCCTCTCAAACCCTCTCTTCTTAAAACTGGAAAATAGGTTGATTTTCTTGAAATTTATTATTTTTGGATTTCTTGGTGGGGAGATTGAATTCCAAAGGGAAGAATGAAGGTATGCTTGGATTGGATCTTGATATGCTCCTCAAGTTTGGAGGATAAATATTAATTTTGGGAGACCAAACTTGAGGTAGTTCGCATCATTTTTTCCATGTTTTGAATTATTTTTTGGATGTTTTCTATGCCTACTTAAGGAAGAATATGGCTTCTAGTTATAAAAAATTACATGCATTTCATTTGAGTAGTTTTATTATTTTTAAAATTTTGAAACAAATCCAATTTGTGCCCTTATTATGGCAATATTTTCCAATTCTCTAAAATGTAAACTTTATGTGAAAAGTGTGATGTTGTGTATATTTTCAACCAAAAGGTATGTTTAGAATTTTGAAATTAAAATTTTAAATTTTTAAGCATTCATCAATAGAGTTTGGGGAATTCTTATAGTGTTGTAAATGTAAAATAATAACTTTAGAAGAAATAAAATTGGGAGTGATTTATGATAAATTTTTATGCAAGAAAAGAGGTATTCTTATTTATTTATTTTTAAGAAAACTATGACAATATTTATTTTTATTTCCCAAAAAAATTATTAAAATTTGTCTCACACCCAAATAATGAATTGATGTGATGAACTTAGGATTTTAGGTGTAGGGTGTAGGAGAGGAGTTGATCTTGATGTCAATTAGGGTACAAAGGGCCTTGAGGATATGATAGGTCAAGATTTCCCTTAATAATTCATAATTAATGACATTAGGTAAATAAAATAACCAAGATAATGATGCATATGGCATAGATAGAGAACTAGTACAAGATCTCTATGAGCATAAAAGGTATGCATGTTTAAGGAGTTTTGGGACTTTCCATTTGGGTTCCTAACATCAACGAATTCATTCATACTTGACTCAACTTAGCCTTCTCTTTGAGCTTTTCAATGACACTCCTTCCCTAGATCCTATGGGTTCTTGGTCCTTTATGTCATTGGACTTGGTGTCCAATAAGATACCTATATTTCAACATATTGTGATGGGAAGAGACCTTGATTACATGTGTTTATGTCTATTCTATATGAAACCATGAGTGCTTGTGATTTTTTCCATCTGGTATGATCCAATGGTTCTATGTACATTTTTGGTGATGCTATGCCCTTGAGCATGTATATTTTTTAATTGATGATGTTTGTGTTGGCTTGTTTTACATTGGAAGTGATCATGCTCAATGGCATTTTTTTCATTTGATTATTGATCATTCTTATTGTCATCTACACTATTATGATGTATTTCATTCAATGTTATGTATATACATTGATTGGCATGTTTGTGAGCCAAGCTCCTTATTTTGTGTGAGTGATGTTCTTGTGGCCAAGTGACTATCTCCTAACATGGTGGGGTGGACCTAAGGGTACCACATGGTTAGGTGTCATGGATACCACCATGGGGGATTATAATTCGTGGAGGATTCACCCTAAAAGATCTTTAGATGGCATGCAAGTGGAGTTTGTCTCCTTACCTAGATTTCTTATTTTTATATTATGATTTATATGTATTATTTAGGACCTTGAGTCCTCTTTTACAAATTTTATATTGAATTATAGAACCTCCTTCTACATGAAAAGAAAAACTCCCACATAAGTGGTGAAGGATTTACCTTCCTATGCATGTTTTCTCAACATTGGTGTCAAATGTTTATGCTTTTTCATATGCAGTTAATCATTTTGGTAATGTTGGTAAAATGAACATAGAGAATATTTGGATTTGGGATTAAAATATTTTTGCATTTATAGAAACTATGTCCATTGTTAATTGAAATTTTATATTTCCTTTTGTGTTTGGATTTGAGAACCTAGCTCATTGAGAGGGTTGTTTGAGGTTGTGTGAGTGGTCCTATTGGGGTTGTGAGGTATAGGGAAGTTTCCCTTTGGCCCCTTGTGTCATTTTCCTCATGTGATAGCCTTGCGTGGTCTTCCTAGCCCTTGGGAGTTATTTCCCTCTCAGATAGTATGAGGAAAGATTAGGTGTCTAGAACCTCTTCAGTTCCCTAATTTCTTATAAATGTTTTAGAGTTTTATTTCTTCTCATTGTGTTTTATTTGTATTCTCTATATGTGCATTTCTTTGAGACCAAAATTAGGCTTGGGTTTTCTCACTGGTTAGGACACTAGCACTAGACCTTCAAGACTATAGTTTTGGGAAGGACAACAACACCTATCTAGGACTTTAGAACCAAGAAAATATAGTAGAACTAGATTGGAATACCTACACCTGGATTCTAGTGTCCCACTTAGGTGCTAGTGTCATGTCTAGGTGGTAGTTTTCTATTTTGGTGCTAGTGTCCTCTTGTCTCCCATTTTTCATTGTTTTATCATTTATTGGGTCTTTTGATCGTTTATTTATGAAAAATTGTATACCAAAACTTTTTCCCTCAACCAATTCAATCCTCCCTTGTTGTTCAGTCATCAAGTGTCAAACTTAAGGATTTTTGACACCCATTTGTTTTGGGAAGCAGTTCATTCCTTGGAAGAAATCCATCACCATTCTAGTTGGTGGAAGGTTTGTACCTCCTTGTAAGGTAGCCTTTGATGAATTTTTTTCCTTTTGTTTAGGTGTGGTTAAGCTGGTTATTGAGTAGATTGGAGGTGGTTGTTAACATCATCCTACTCCATTTTAAAAAATCAGTGGTTGTGTCATCTAGTCGAGGTCTATTGGCTCCTAATAATTTTACCATTTGTGAGGGTTTATATTAGTTTTGTAGGGGTTTGTAGGTGTGTCTTTATGTAGATTTGAGGTTGATGGTTTCCTCATCCTACCATTTTTTAGTGTCCATCAGAGAATACAATCATGGGTTAGTACATGATCATCATTTTGGTGTCATTTTCTACTCTTGTAGGTTCATCGTGGTGGTTTCATCCCACAATTATAATTCTTCCATTGGTACAAAATTTCTTGTAGAAATGGTGATTCTATTCATATTTTTTATCCTTTTATTTTTTTTTGTTTTGTTTCACACAACACTTATGTGCACATTGTTGTGCAAGTTCAACATATTATTGTTGCATCTTCATTATTTTTGTTTAAGAAAAAGGTTTTGTCTTAACTATGTGGCTTGAGGCATTACATCACATCTTTATAATATTTTTGTAAAGTAAAATAAGGGTCCATTATATAAAAACTATAAATCTAGATAAATGATTAATAGCTAATTGTTGATAATTGTAGACATGTAAAAATAACCTAGTGCATATCACACATCGCAAATGACATTTTTTCATCTATCAGCATCATTATCATTAATGTCACCACATTTCACATCATTTACATCAAAAACCTTATTTTCCTCTATTAATTGAATAATATTTAAATTACTTAATTAACTCACTATATCATGATTACCTAACTTTATTCCTCCTGATTAATTAAATTCACATGTTATTTAATTATGTCACTAATATACCCTATTCTCATAAATCAATTAAATTTTTATTACTTAATAATTTAATTAAATCCCTTTCCCTTTCTAAACTTGAATAATTAAATTAATTATTCAACATCATTCAAAAAGTTCAACAAACAAATACAACTTTATTTGTTAAAGTCAAACATGACTTGCATGCTCAACTCAAAATATTAATTAGTTTATTCAATTAATTAATTATCTTTGTCCCTTTTATGATTGAGAAAATCATGACCACTGATTTCTCACTCTAAACAGTTGACTAACTCATCTATTCTTCAATCTCACTAACCATTCACTCTATTTTGTCAATCCCATTCACTCTATATTGTCAATCCCATTGACTACTCACTAGATTTCTCAGCCATTGATCAGGATCTTTTACTGTGAAATCTTGATCGTTCATCTTGAAATATGAAATCTATAAAACAAACCTCTACCTTCTCACAAATCATGTAGAATTTACATAGGAAAGAATTGTACAATTGAATCTTGAGAACATTAATAATCATTGGAAACATATTCTAGTTCACCATTAATGCACATTATTGAAGATTTTACAACAACAAAAATGATGGCTTTGCAATGAATCGAGCAATCTGACATCCAAATGTCAATACAAACACAAATCCAACATGGGATGGTATAAATTTTAAGGTTTTGAATTTAGTTTATGTTATCTTTAGGATTAAATTGTTTGATTTTGTTATTTTAGAGCTTCATTTCATGAGTATGAGTTTTGGGATTTAATCTTGTTTGAATTATTTTTTCTTAATTAATATGTGGTTTTCCTATTGCTTTATTCCCCCTTACGATATTTGGCATGCCCAATGGGACCTAGGTCCTTAAAGTTAACATTTTTTGTTAGTTTATTTAAGTAGTTATAGGTTCCTAAATGGTCACATTTTTTTTGAAACGTTGTTGATAATTTTCATATGAAAGCTACAGGATTTTCACGCAGTTGTTTCAACATTTCTACCATGGTTGCACTTTTTCCAGCCACTACTACACTAAACAAGACCAATGTTGACGTTCGAACAGCTATTATCTAAAATAGGTTGACAATTGCACTTTTCTAGATTGCTATTGATTAATTTTTGTATTATTTCTTTAGAAGGAAGTCTGGTAATGTTTTGAATATTACCACTATTTCTCTATTTTATTTTATTTTAAATCTTCAAATTTCCTAACCCTAACATTTGATTGTTCGTTTTGTTTGGGAAGTTTCTAATGTTGTTGGTGTAGCCCTTGCAGGTGTATGACACATATTTTCATGAGAACAAATAAGGGTTTGATTGCAGGGTCGACGAACAGTCAAATTCCACTTTAATTTTAAGATATTTCTTAGTTAGGACACATTTCAATTGGTGTTTAAAACTGAACCCACCACTTTCACATTTCCATTGGTGTTTAAAATGGAACCCATAACTTTCATATTTCACTTTGGTGCTTTTAAAAATGAACAAGGAAATCCTCATATTTTGCTTTGGTGCTTTAGAATTGAAAAAGGCAACTCACACATTTCATTTGGCATTGTTAAAAATGAACAAGGAAATCCTCATATTTCAGTTTGGTGCTTAAGAATTGAACAAGGCAACTCACACATTTCATTTGGTGTTGTTAAAACTGAACAAGGTAAATCTCACATTTCAAGTTTAGTGCTTGTAAAAATTGAATGTATTTGTTTTGACAAATGCCTTTTATTTTGTTGATGCATGAATGCCTTTATTTTGTTGATAATTGAATGCATTCATTTTTTTGACCATATTAAGACAGAAAAGGCAATTAGGAACACTCAACTTTGGTGCTTAAAATTTAAAATATCTATTTTGATTTGCACATTTCTATATTTTTCTTGAAGTCTCAAACGCTTTGAATTTGGTGCATGTTAAAAATTGAATTGATATCTTCACACTTCAGATTTTGGGACTTGAAAAGAAACTATGATGAATTGTATACCATGTTCA
This sequence comes from Sequoiadendron giganteum, assembly GCA_007115665.2. NCBI lineage: Eukaryota > Viridiplantae > Streptophyta > Pinopsida > Cupressales > Cupressaceae > Sequoiadendron > Sequoiadendron giganteum. The sequence continues at coordinate 202,017,212 of CM021107.1, forward strand.
CTATGCTTGGCAAACCAAGTGTGTATCCTCTCCCCTTTCATCTTTTGATGATTTTGGGTGATGAAAATCACTTTGGGTTTCACATTTGTTAATTTTTAGTATCACCTTTAGATCACATCTACCTTGAGACACATCTCTCACTAGAGAACTCAAGGTGACTCAAAGTGGTATTTCCCTCAAGATTCTATATAAATTGATCAAGACTAAACACTAAGACATAATAGGTGATTACTTGGTTGATAGTCTAGTCAAAACAAGGAGGTACCTTCAATTATATAGATCCCTTAGTATGAGTGGTTAAATATTTAAGTACCTTGTTGGATGATAGCCAAGCATTGTGTTCCCTAAGCAGTGACTAAGAAATCTATAGTAGAAAGCCACTCCTTTGCTATATTCTACTTGGTGACATGGTTTAGTGCAAGAGATGTACACTGTACTTTGAATAAATTTACTCACCATATGAAATCTCTTGAATTGAGAAAAAAATCTTTGGCTTGTATAGGTTGCTTGTAGCTTTCTACTTGTGAATTTTTGGGGAGAGGGTGATTGGGTTATCCTTCCATTCTTGGAGGCCCCAATCTATCCATTGTTTAAAGGCTTAAGGGTATATACTTGAAAGAGTTTCCCTACCTTTTTTAGAAGTATCATCCAAGTTATGGGCCTAAAAGTATCTCCATTGGCCAATTTGACCTTAGGGATAAAATTTCCTGATATCTTTCGATGTTGCTACCAGTTTGAACATGAGCTGATTTTTGCTTCTTATCATCAAAACATTATAGTCAATTTTATACTCTTTGATTGATTGATTTATCACTTGCCAATTCTCAAAACAATTAGATAAACCAAAACATCAAAATTACAAATTTGTCCAAACTATTCAGTTAAAATGAAAAAATGGAAAATCTAGAAATAGGGCCGCTATTAAAATTTATGTCACTTTTGTACAAAAATTTGTTGCTACTATCCTAATTTTTAGTTTCTATTGACCTATGTTTCAACTATTGTTGACCTAAAGATTTCCGATTTTGACAAATTTGTTGCTATTGCCTTCACTATTTCACCAGGTAGAGAAATTGAAACAAACACCACTTTTGATGAATTTGTCGCAGTTGTTTTTGAAAAGTTAAGCAACATTTTCAAGGCGTCGTACCCTTCACAATGAGCCACAAGGGCCAAAAAGGATAAAGTCTAAAAAGAAAACATTAATAAAATACAAACCAGAGACAACACACTGGCAACACAAAGACCACAGAGAGACAATCGAAAGACAGGACACCAACACAAGTAGTAGCTAACTGGCGTTGTCATAGTTTTTGAGCAGGAGGTCCACAGCCTCATCACCCACCCAGTCTTTGTTCTCCTAACTTTTATTTCCCTCCAACTCCTCCTTGATAGCATTAGACTGGGTTCTAGTGACAAAATGGCCCAACTTCATGGTGAAGTGGGTCAACCCACAAAACCTTTTGTCGACCATGTCCATTCTCTTTTCCAAATCACAAGGCTCCTCCCCAATGTCCATGGTCCCCGGGACCTCACTAGGCTCTTTGAACAGAGGATGCAGAGAGTGTGAGGTGGAGCTAATATTAGGATCCTTGTTGTCTTGGGAGTAAACCGGGGCCCCTCCACAATCTCATCCTCATCATCTTCAGTTTCCTCTTCCTTTTATCCTTTGTTGTCAGACCGCTCCTCCTCTGAATCCTCAATAATCAACCTCTTTTTGCTATTCTTTGTAAGCCTCCTGAATCTCCTTCTGGCATTTTCCCCACCGGTAATCTCAGTAATCCCCACAATAGTGTCTCCTTTGGAGTCTTTCCTTATTATGTTCCTTCCCTTTCCTTCCCTAACAATTGGGTCTGACATACCTTTCTCCTTCCCATTTTTAGCAGTAGTGGCCTTGTGGGCTAAATTCGCCAGAGTGGATTTTAATTCACAAAGACCCTTCGCCGCGCTAGAATGAGTCTTACCCAAACCACCCTTAAGTTTCTTGGTGGTTATCTTGGCTTTGGGATTCCCCACAGTGCCCGTATTGGATTTTCAGGGAGGGCTTTTAGATTCAGCTGAGGAAATATTCACAGCCGACAAGGGTTCAATATCCTCAATGCAAATAGCCGTAATAGCTTTAGGAGGGCAGAGGGCCAGGTGGAAGTGATAAAGTCTTAGAATGAGCCCTTGATGGAGCAGGAGCAGCGAGAGATCACTGGGGTTAAGGCTGGCAAACTCTTTGCATTTTTCGATCGAGTTTTCTAAATCCATTAGAAGAAAGAATAGAAAAATAAGCAACATCTTGTGTCTAAGATGATTTAATAGGGGGAAGTGATAAAAAAATAAGGTTTTAAACCTACCTTCCAAGGTGACGTACTTCATCAGTGCGAGGCACACTTGATCCCAGGGCTTCAGGAGGGCTTCTCTCTCAAACCTCGACTGGTTCTACACCGAGGCCTCATCACCTCTGAAAAAAGCTTTCAAACTTACGTGATCCGATTTCTTGGTGTGCAGTTGTTCTAAAAGTTTTAGCTTCTATTAAACTAAACAAGGCTACTTCTGTAAAATTTACCAAGATTGTTTTCTTTATTACAAGTCACAACTTGAAAAAGAGACCACTATTGCTCTAAGTTTGACCACTGTTGTCCTAAATTTCAAACGCTATTATTCTAAAGATTACTGGTATTGTCTTGTTTTTTGGTGTAAATCAAAAACTAATCCAAAATTGGTTAATTATCTATCTTTTTGAAAAGAAAAATAGTCAGGCCTCCAAAATAATTCATATTTGCATCTTTCCATATATATTTGCACATTAAAACAATCAACCTATTTTTAGGATTCAAATCAAACACCAACATATATTATATTCATTTTCTCTCAATTTCTATGATATTAACATTTGCTTGCAACCTCAAGGGTAGTTCAAGTAGATCTTCAACATAACCTCTAGTAAAATAGAGTAAAATATCGATCCAAGTTTGTACACTTTGAGTCCCAAAATTAGAATCATTTCTAAAATATATATTAAACATCACTCATACTTTAGGGTCTTAAGCATCACAATCCATAGAAATCCATCAACACCTTTTTCCAAAAAAATTCCTTTTACATCATTTTTCATACATCATACTTCAAAAAAAATCCCAAAAACAAAACATCATTCCATTCCATAGTTAGTGATCACAAAAATTCAACTAGGTCTTAGACTTGTTTATGATAAGCATGAGATCTCAACATAGAAAAAAAAAAAGATGGAATCCAACAAGAGTAGCTCAATTGCACCAAAAAAAAACATCACTAGTGAGGAAATCGAACTATTGGGTTATAAACCAAGTGACCTTACAACTCGTCAAAAGGAACCCATATTCAAGGTAACACAAAACCAGCCACCAAGTGATGATGAAGTACTCCTTAGACACCAAGAAGGAATTGGTAGACAAAACCAACCTGATGATTCTCAAACTTACACCGTAGAAGAAGAGGATAGTGATGAGGAACTTATTGAGCAAAGACTCCTAGAAAATTCCCAAAATCCTAAGATGCAAAAGCTTATGGACAAGATGTTTGGGATAAACACAAACTAGTATTTCCTCATAATCACAAAAAATGGTGCTAAACTACCCATTGAATTGAACATGGACATGCTAACATATCCTAATCTTATTCCACTAGGAGATCAAACAATGGTTAGACAAATTCCAAAACCAACAATAAATCCTAACATACCACCTTTGTTTTTGCAAAATAATGATCAACCTAAAATGCAACCTATGGATAACCCATTATTTCGGCCACCATCCCAAATTGAACAAGAATTTGTAGCAAAATAGTAACAAAGAAATACAACTTAAAACATGCCACAACACAACACTATGAAAAACATGGGAAACCTTCCAATGGACCAACAAGGTAGAAATCCATCACAAGGTATTTACATGCCACAACACACATCATACACTGACCCTTCCAAAAACTCATAATATCAACAAGGGAAATCATCACAAAATCCCCCACGATAAGGTGTACCATCAACAAACTACCAAGGCACTCTTCAACAAAATCCCCCACAACAAGGTGTGCCATCAACGAACTACCAAGGAACCCTTCAACAAAATCCCCCACAACAAGGTGTACCATCAACGAACTACCAAGGTACCCTTCAAAAAATCCCCACAATAAGGTGTACCATCAATAAACTACCAAGGTACTCTACAACACAATTAACCACAGCAAGGGGTGATGGCAAGAAGTTGTGTCCACATTTTGGCCAAAAAGTGGAAGTGTTTTCCCTAATTTTCAGTTTGACCTTAAAATTTGAAGCACTTAGAGATGGAATCTTCAAAAATTCACTAATCATAAAATGTAGTACTTGGATTCTAGTTTCCAAATAAGTAATTTATTTCAATACCCAGATGGTACAAATTGAGTTTCAATAGGAATTTCTAAAAACCATTGTTTAAAAGTCACTTTTTTTTACCATACCATGCACTTATACATCATCCATATTTTGACCTAAATAATCATATTTTTATAAATCCTTTTTGGAAAATATTTGTAACTCACTGAAGCACGTTTTCAATATTTTTTTGTAATTTTTTATCGAACTCTTTTTTTGTTAATATTGTATTATCCATATTTGTCATTTTGAAAAATCATCATGTACGTCACGCATAAGATGACCTAAACTTATCATTTTTTGATTTTTTTAAAATTGAAAAGAATTGTCTAAAGTACGTTCTCGTGCAATCCATTTGTGAAAATATTATGTTGATAGAAAGTTATTAAAATAGTAAAAAACCCTAATATTTAAAGTTTATGGACCAATTTCATCATAAATTAATTGAAAAATAGAAAAAATAATACAATTGTAAAAAAATTACATATTTGGAATCTACATTGTCTTATCTATAAGGGGTTTTAATTTCATCAAAAAATTATGCAAAAAAAGTCGTCATCCATATGCAAAACTCAGTATTTTTCTCTAACATTGTTAGGACCTTCAACTTGCAGGTCAAACTAGGTTGAAGGTCTAGGTTCGGATTCCCAATGCTTTTCCTGAACCATAATACAAGCTGAAAACCTAACCACAAAGCAAATGGTAATTCATTTTTTTGGAAACGGGATCTCGTTTACAAAACGGGACCCTATTTTCTAAATTGGGATCTCGTTTCTTAATATTAAATGTGGTTACTGTTAATAGGGGAACGAGATCCTGCTTTATAAATGGGATCATGTTCCTTTATCAATGGTCCCCACATTTAATATTGGGGAACAAGATCCTGATTATGAATTGTGTTAGTTTTCTACTCGTTTGGAGGAAAAAAAGATCTTCAACTTGAAATATGGATTGAATTTTTGAAATGAGGCATGAAAAAAATAGTTTTTTAAGTGGAATTGTGCTAGTTTTCTACTTGTTTTGAGGAACACAAGAGGAATTTTTTTGTCCTTGCAAGCCTTCAGCTTGCAATTTGGGTTGAATTTTGTGAATAATTTCACTATCAAGACATTCATTTGTGCTTGAGAATTTTATAATCATGGGTTCCAAAAATCATAATAAGAGGAAAGATGGGAAAATATTAACTCCTGAAGAAATTCAAGCAAAGAGAGAGAAGGAGAAACAAAGAGAAAGGTAAAGAAGAATGAGAATTAAATCAATGAATGATAGTGGAGCATCCAATTCCACAACTATTGAAGATGAAAACATTGAGGAGACTTGAACCACAAAATTTAATGCTTTCTGATGGGTAAAGGAATGAGTCCCCTACAAATTTCTAGGGTTTTCACCTAGAATGAAGAGGACTTTCCTTTTGTGAGGAGCATTAAACCTTGTGATTCATTCAATACTAGAGATTGAATATGTGTTTAAATGTGCTAAATATTGAGATATAATAAGAAAGCCTAATTATTTAATCTAAGCTAAGAGAATCTATATTGTTGGAAAACACATGATGCATTATAACAATGCTAAAATGAAGACTAAACTAAGAAAAATGACCTATTAGGTCAAATGGGTGCACCTAGAAATTGTTGTAGACTAATGAAGAAGTTTTGGAAGCCTCGATAAATCTGAAAAATATGAATTTTGAACCAATTGGGACACTTACGCCAAGTGGGGCAACCTAGTCCCTTTTCGGGTAAACTGCTTTGGATTCCATTTCAGCCAACTGGGTGCTCAAATCTACAAAAATCCTTTCCGGGAACCTCCAATGGGACCAGGTGACCACTATGTTGCCACTATGGGTAACCTAGTCCCTTTTGGCTTTTTTGGAAAAATAAAAGTGGATATAGAGGCCTATTATCTATGTACTATTTCTCTACAAGAATTCGGACTCAGACCTACAAAATAGAAGATATTTGGGTTTCTAATGTGTGGTTTGCCTTGGTCAAACCTCTAGTTTGTATTTAAACTTGAAAAGAGAGAAAATATGCATAAACCCTAGCCCTAAGTGTGTCTACAACTAGGAAAACCTGAAATAAGACAAAACCTTAATCTATTGTGCTAGAATAAGATGCATGCAAGAGATTTGGAATGATGCAAGACTTCAATCCTAGAAACCCTACAACATTACAAATGAGTGTAAAAAGGAATGCAAATGGGATGAAAACCTCAAATCTGAAGATGGGCTGAAAATAGAAGATGGAGTCACTTTGAAAACAATTTTTAGGTGTGATTTGATGGTTACTTGCACCTCCTCAACCTAGATTTCTCCATGAATCTCCATAGGCATCTATGTTCAACCTTTGGAAATCTATGATATTGAATGTGGAGTGAGCTTTAAGACCTATAAAAAGCCCTAGTTTATTGTCCAAAAGATTCAAATTTTGTTGTGAGAGAGATGAAACTTCTTGAGGAAGATGTTTTGCACTTGATTCTTGAAGTTGGATGTGAAAAATGACCAAGAGAGGATGGAAAAATGACCTAAAAACAAGTATTTATAAGCAACAAGATCTAATTGTCGATAATTTTGACCTAAGAGGCCGACACCCATTGAGAATTTTTGATAAAATATACATTTTCCCGCTTAAAAATGCAAAAATCCTCAAAAAGGACTAGGTCACAATTTGGGCGACCTAGTCCTACTAAGGGATTTTGAAGTGGGATTAGTGCTTTTTGAATAATGTTGATGTTGTTTGTCAGGGGTTGAATTATTCCTTAGGTATAACAGGCCTCAAAGTCAAAACTAATGAACCTTAGGGCCCTACAAAGGTTGTTTTAGGGTGATAATTAATGAAGGGGACCTAAAGTAGGACCAAAACGGGCACAAAATTGTCCATTTCTTCAAAGGTATATAATTTTTGGTGACACAAGACCATGGTTGTAGATGAAGCTAATTTGCAAGAAGTCAATTTGGAAAATAATATGATTATATAAACAATTCCTACTATGTCTTCAAATCCCTCTTTCAATGCTATGGATAATTTTTCAATAGGCACAAATCCAGGTACGTCTTCAAATCCACATGTTAGTGAAATGGTAAATTTGTATGTAGAAGTTTTACAAGATGGTGGACTTAACGATGTTGGCATTGATAATATTCAGAGAGATGAAACTCTTCTAGAATTTGTTGAAAATGAAAATAAGAATGAAATATCTTTTGTTGAAAATGAAAATGAAAAATCTTTTGTTGAAAATGAAAACAAGAATGATCCTTTTGTTGAAAATGAAAATGAAAAATCGTTTTCTTGAGGAAAATGAAAATGAAAACCAAAACCATTTTCTTGATGAAAATGTAAATCGTTTCGAAGTTGAAAATGAAAATGAAAATATAGAATGTGATGTTGAATTTAATGAAAATATATATTTTTTAATTGAAAGTAATGTTTTGGATAATCTTCTTGGTAATATTTCTTGGAGGCAAATAAGAACACATGCGAATAGTATATACAAAAATTTCTTTTATCGTAAAAAAATTGCATTTCAATATCAACTAATGATGCAACTGATGAGAATGCAAAAAATGAGGAAAATAATGAAAAGGTTAGGCTTTTTTTTTAACCAAAAAGGAAAGATCAATTATTAAAACATGCTATGTCTACTATTGCTAGTGCCATTCAATCTATTGGGAAAAATAGTCGATCTAAAGATAAAAATGTAGCAAGAAGAGCTTTAACAACTAATATAGTTAATAAAGAAACTTTGAATAAAAAAATGGTAAATGAAATTAGTGAAGTTTTAAAAATACATCCTTAAACATTGCTAAGAGTGGCAAAAAGAAGAGAAATTATAGAAAATTATCCTATCAACCAATGTTGGAGTTTCAGTGGTCGACTCCCAAGGTCTGATATGAAATTGAATTTTGAAATTAAATCTTTGATTGAAAAATACTAGCATGATAATACTAGGGTATCATCTAATGCTAGAGATGTTTTAAAATCAAGGAAGGGGTCCAAAAATTGCGATCCTCACCCAAAAAACCTATTAGATACAACACAAACTAAATTTTATAGAAAATTTTGTGGTGATTTAGTGTTACCTAGTAATATTAAAATAAGTCAAAGGTCTTTTGAAAAATGTAAACCCTGGTATGTAAAAATTAATAAACAATGAATATCTTGTTGTTGTAAAACGCATGTTCAATTTCATTATTTTTATGATGTTTTTTGGTATATACATTGTACCTTTCATACTATCATGATTATATAGGAATGTGGTATTAATATGCAACCTGAAGCAATAAGGGAGTTTATATCAAGTATGTTTTGTGAAAGATCTAATGGTAAATTGTTTTATTTAAGTTCTTGTATTTCTGGACGATGCATTAGTTGTGGAAATATTTCATTTTTAAGAATTTGTATACAAGAAAGTGTTGATAATGATTTTGGACAATAATTAATAGATGTTAAAAGATTTAAGAATGTTCACTATTCTTTAAAAGATGGAAAATAGGAAAGCATTGTGATTTAGTTACAGAAAAAGTTAGTGTACATGCATTCATGTGTGAATTTAAGAATAAGATTATGCCAAAATATGTCATGCATTCTCAACATGCTTGATGTCTTGATGGCCAATTTTGTGTGCATGTAGAAAAACATTTCCAATTGGTAGTATACTTTTAGTGGTTGATTTTGCGGAAAATTATACTCTAGCTCCACAAGAGGAAATTCAATCATAGTATTATAATTCAATGCAAGTAGCTTTGTTTGTCCATATTGTTTATATAAATGTAGATAATAGCATTGATGATGATAGAAATTTTTTGAGGGAGTATCATTTTTATTTGGGTGACAACCGATTACACTTGTCAGAGTTTGTTCAATACTATTTTAGTATATTTTATAGAAATTTAAGAGAAAGAGGAATCTAGATGACAGAACACCTCATATGGTCAGATAATTGTACAGGGTAGTTCAAGAATTTTCTAATGTTCTACTGGTTAAGTAGGGTTCACAAGGAACTTAATGTCCAAAGGGTATGTGTAGGATCATGATGGGCCAAAAAGTGGCAATATCTAAGTGATATGATGGCCCATGTGGTTGACTTTTTTTTAACCCAAAATTGATGAAACAAAAAGGGTTTTTAAAGAAGATTATCAGATTTCCACCAATATAAATTATGCTTTACTTTGAATTTAATAAATAATTATTATTCATTTTCTATTTGAATTATGACTAAAGTCCTAATTGATAGGGTGATTGAAAACAATCTATAACTTTCAAATGCTATCACATTTTTTGAATCTGAAACATGTCACACACTACAGTATTAAAAAAATAAAATTAAATTTCATGAACTTTTGATCAAGTTAAGGTGGTCATACATACAAGTTTTTATATTTTTTAAAATTTGTAATAAAAAAATCATAATTAATTATTTACTTGGAAGAACATTACAAAAAAATATGCATCACATCGAGACATGAGTCCCCTACTTATATCTAAAATCTTATAAAAAAATATTATCATTTTATTGTGGTTAGGGTGGTCAGACAAACACCTATTTCTTATTTTTTCCCTTAAATTTAAGTACTACTGCATTGAAATTTCAAATTTTCACCAAATAGATTTAAAATAAATAAATAAACCTGGTAGTTTAGAAACTACATTCAATTTGCTACAGATTCTATTCTTACATATGGGTAAGTGCACCAAGATGGTTCCCAAAAAGGGGACTTAAGTGGATAACTTTTTTCTAAAATCAGGAAATACTAACCTTGGACGTGAAATTGAGGATACTTAGACTCAAATTTTTGAGATGGAACAAAAAGAAGGATTCAAGTGCTCCGAGTCTACTTTATAAACTACTAATTTATTTTGAAAATTGTTGAGATTAAAGGGTTCAAACGAGGGACGTAAACAAATTGGTGTTGTTTTTTTTAGAAAAAGATAACATAGTAACTCTTGTACGACCCTTGTACGCTGAATTTTTTTTTCAATATTTTAAAAATCGCAACAGTCAAAAGTTAGCTAACAGTGTGTAGTTGATGCATATTTCTGATAATTTTTTAATGAATATTTGATTTTTTACTAATTTGCGAAGTGGACATATCCTAAAAATAGAATTTTGGTCGTGCTACCCCTACAAATTTTGGAAACTAATTGATTTTTTTTTTTTTAATTTTTTAATTTTGTAGAATGGAGTCTAGTTTCTAAAAATATAATTTATTTGAAAAATTGATGAACGGTTAATTTATAATGAAAAAAATACCAAACACTGCTTTTTGTCAAAAAAAAGACATACAGATAAAATAAATTATGGATGAAAGACTTAACATTTTCAGAAAGTGAAAAAAATTACATCGTTGGATAGCTAAGAGATAACCCAACATTACCCATGTGCTCGATTTTTTTGATATTGAACCACGTGCAATCTTGATAGTGAGCACGAACTCGATTATGAGAAATATGGTGGATTTTTTAAAAACACGTCTCTGGTCATTGGGAATGCCCTCCAAACCTTTGGGTTGGAATTCCAAGGCAATACTAAGCTTAAAGTTCGGTAATTCTCAAAGCAAGATATAATTTGAGCGCGCTATAATGAGAGTGTGTTATAACACGCTCGCGTTATATCTCACTTTGACATGGTTTTTGCTTGTGCGGGGAACATGTCTACTAACCCATAATGCAAGCGTGTTATAACGCGCTCGCGTTATGTCTTACTTTTTGGTAAATGCAAATATATTAATGTATGCTGATATATTTTTATGTACATGTATGTATCTATGCTTGTATGGATGTAAGATTATATGTACAAATTTATTATGCTTGTATGTATGCATTTATGTATGTCTTTAGATGAAGGGAGAATTTAGAGAGAGTCTAGAGAGATGGAGATAGAGGGAGTGGGAGAGAAGGGGTTGGATTGAGGGGGACTTAGCTAGGTAGGGTGGGAGGGATAGAGGGAGGGAGAGAGAGAGAGGGGGGGTCGGAGAGAGAGGGGGGTGGGAGAGAGAGAATTGAGGGAGAGGGAGAGAGAGAGAGACAAAGAGAAAGAGAGGGTTATGTAGGTAGGGTGCGAAAGGGAGAGACTTGAGAGTGTGAGGGGGGTGAGAGGGAGAGACTTGAGAGATAGGTAGTGAGAGGGAGTGTGAGAGAGAGGAAGTGGGAGAGAGAGGCAGTGTGAGTGAGAGACCTGAGAGAGGGAGAGGGTGTGAGAGGGAGTGACCTGATAGAGGTAGAGAAAGAGGGGGGTGGAGTGAGAGGGACTTATCTAGGTATGGTTAGAGGGATAGATAGAGAGAGGGGAGAGATACAAAGAGAGAGTTACCTAGGTAGGTTGCCAGAGGGAGAGACCTTAGAGAGAGAGGGGTGGGAGGAAGAGACATGAGAGAGAGGGAGAGAGAGGTAGTGGGAGAGAGTGGGATGGAGTGGGAGGGACATAAAGAGAGATGGATAGAGGGAGTGAGAGAGGGTGGTAGGGATTGATTGA